>WNWK01041150.1:0-16595 GCA_009830355.1 Cherax destructor | reverse complement strand
TCAGACCAACGAATGGATGCTAGTCGGATCTGAAGGGACGAAGCTGAAGTTGAAGAAGGTCCAGGAGACTGCTTTGAAAACCAGGAACTCTTTTTCCTTGTTATCAGACGAATGTGAAGGCATCCCAGCGAAGACCATCTCTACAAAGACCGTCGAGAACTTCATACACCGCCAGTCGAGGTAAGAACATTGTTTTAGTTGGGGACAGTCAGATTAATTTTATGGATAGGGAATTTTGTCTTTAGGATAGAAATAGAAGGCAGAGGGTGTGTTATCCTGGGGCTGGGATGAAGGATATTGTTAGCCGTCTGTACGACATCATGAGAGGTAATGGGAGCAATCCTATTATCTGTCTCAGTGCTGGAGGCAACGATGTTGGCAGGCGTAGGAGTGAGGAGCTGATTAGCAGCTATAGGTCAGCAATAGACAGAATTTGGAAGATGGGTGGGAACCCTGTCATATGTGGTATTTTGCCAAGGAGAGGAGTTGGAAATGAATGGTTGTCCAGGGCAATTGGTGTCAATTGTTGGCTGGACAAATACTGTAAGGAAAATGCAGTAACATTCATTGACAACTGGGACCTCTTCTATGGCAGAAATGACATGTATGCCAGAGATGGGGTTCACTTATAAAGGTCTGGGGTGGGGGCACTGGCAACTGCAGTGGAGGGAGCTGTTAGGGCTTTAAATAAGAAAAAGTTAGTGGTATGGGTTATGGGGGGAAAACAGTGAAGTCCCAGTGTAGTAATGTTATGAATTTTAGGGGAACTAGTAATAGGCAGAATTAGGTGGATATTGGAAAGTCAGTGGCACTAGGTGACAAGGACAGCAATAGGTATAGTGGAAACTCGGCTCAAGCGACCATAAGTAGTGTCGCTACCACCATCACCCACATATCTTTCTGCTTGTACATTTCCACCACCGCTCACAGACCAGGTGAAGAAAGATGTTTTGAGCGCAGACGATAATTAAGTAGTGGTGCGCGGGTCGCCAGTTACACCCCCGAGTAACTACCCTAACTTTCTTTCACCTCTACACTAGGATTATTTCTGACCTTCAGCAACAGTGTTTTGCTTTACAGACAGTTAATTGTCATTTGTAAGCCTGTATTAAGACTTTAAAAGGCTCAGAGTTCATTTCAGTGTAGTGACTCCTCACAATTATTCACTCAGTGTAATTCATTCTCCGCTCAGTGTAACTGAACTATTAAATACGGTTACACAATTAAGTTGCTTGTCCTAGTGTTGTGCTGTGTTTCCTAATACATTTTTCCCTTCAGACTGAAACTTTACTGCTAAATTCCCAGAATTGTCTATATTTCAAAATTGCACTATTAATCTGTGCTGTGAGTGTGTAACTCATGCTATTTTTATAACATTAAGTAAATTTTGTTCAGGTATAAAATTATTGCATTTTTACTGTAAACAAGCTTACTCTTGCATGATGTTTAGTTTCATGAATACTTTCTTGAGTAATTCGGCTACCTTTCAACTGTGATATGCAAGAGTCAGCCTGTTAACATCTATTTTCCTTGCCATCTCATCTAGTGGGTTTAGCGCCTAGCTAAGATTGTAATAGTAACAATTTGCATTCATTATATTTCTACCTATACATTGTGTAAATTGTTTTTGATTATTTGTTAATGCTGTAGTTTGGAGTAATTAACAAGTATTGCAGTGTTTGGTAACTCTCCATAAGACTGTGGCCCAGTTAATGACCTTGAAAAGACCCGCAGGCCACTGACACCCATATTGCCTTTGTCTAGTGAGGTGAATGTCCCTTGACCTCCTATACACCGGTATTCTTTAACCCATCACCAGTGTGAAACCGCTGAGTCAGTAATGAGCATAGGTGAAGGTCTTGATGACGTAAATGATGGTGAAGGCAGATTTGAAACATACCTTAGTAAACACTCTCGGAAAGGGAACGAGGCTTCCAGAGAAAGCTTGCTGCAAGCAATACAGGGACGCACACCCTCCTAAAGCTGTCAGGTTAGATTTCCCTAACAACACTGATCAAGAGAGTAAGTGTAATTGGTTTTACGAAGTTAGTGTAGACAACCCAGAGAAACGATCAAGTTTCTCCAGATTTTTTTAGATTTTGCCACCGAAGTGGATAGTTTATTGTGCACTCCATATCCATCCTGTGGATGGTAGCGCAAGAGCATATGGATACACAAAAGGCCTAGGCACTAGGTCCAAAGGGGTTAACAATTGTACATTTGGGTTTTATATCTACATTTCAATTATCTGTCACAAGCAAATTTAGGAAATATGCTTAATAATTGGTATCTTATTTCATGAATAAGATATCTTGACATGTCACATAGGTTATTATACTGTCTATCTCTATATTCCTCAATAAGTGCACAATTAAGCACATAGTGTTCAAGACAGTGACCATATGCCTGATCACATAATTGCATTTAGTTTGATCATCATCTGTGTCTCCCAAACTGTCAGAAGAAACCTGTAGCGCCTAATCCTGGCCACAATTCGCTGCCTGACCTTGGTCGTGAGCAGGTGTGCTGGCAAGGGTCTCTGGTGGACAGTGGCCACAACCTTTAGTTTCAATATCGCGTGACGTACCAGAGGCGGATAAACACTGTGTGTATTGAAGTGCTGGTAGGAGCTATCTACCCGTCCAATGCAGAAGTATTATTGCCTGCCATAATTCGGGGACGCTTATGGAATACCCATGGAAGATTTATATGGAGTAGCGCTATATGGAGCCTCTAGGGTATTTGTGAAATTTGTGACCAGTGGAGCATATGAACGAGTGGTGGACGCTACCAGGGCAAGCGAATGGTCGTTAGTGAAGACTTGGAGGTGAGGTTACGGGACGTGTCGGCTACGATGTTTGGATCAGAGTACGAAATTTTTGCCATTTGAGGCCATGCTGTTGATGTGAAGAGGGTCTTTCAGGCAGGCATATGGAGGATACATGCTTCTAACATCGGGAGGTGGACCCAGGGGCCTATGCTGGCATGCCGGAAGGGTCGGCGTCTCAAGATGACATTGAGGAGACCAATACCTTCGTATGTTCTCCTGCCGGAATTCCGTACACAAGTCTATGTTACGTACGTGGGGCAGGTGAAACGTGAAGGCTATGTGGGCAACGGGGCATAGGCACTGGCGTGTGACCGACGGGGATACCAACCCAGCAACAACATGGTGCCACGATGCAGGAACAAGGGGAGACGACATTGCAGGATGAGGCTGTACATCAACAGGAGCCAGCAGCTACGGGTGAGCTGATTAGTACTGGCAAGGGGAGTGACGTCGGGAGGAAGAGGCGGAGGTGGTTGTATCACTGCCACCGGTGACGCAGCCAGATGAGGATCGTGGCTCCCTGGATCGTGAGGTGCGGAGGGAGGATGACGTATTGGTTGACTTATCTGACCTCTCTTGGAAGATTTCAGAAGATGCTAGATAGCCCGGCGCCGTGGCAGACGACTATGGGAGGGTACCTACCGGAGATGGTGGTAAGGCCAGGTGAAGTGCTGAATGGGCGGTAAGTATGGAGGCAGGTGATGGTATGGATGATCAGGTGCAGGTGTGTGTGGTTGAGGCTGAGGTACATAGGGGCGTCGGATGTGAGTGGTGAGGCAGCAGGTGAGGTCATGGAGGTAGCGGAGGGATCCCGCAAGAGATCCAGTGGATCAGTGAGAATGATGTGTTGACGCCAGCTCAGAGAACCGGCAAGAAATTATGGGGGATGTGGCTAAGGGCGGAAAGGCGGGGTTAAGGGTAAAGTCACGGGGCGGAGAGGGAGGGGGTAATGGTGGGGAGGACTAGTGATGAAGCTAGGTGGGTCTAGATTGGTGAAACATCGGGAAGCCTCCAATGAAACCTTCAAGTGTCTCTGTATGAACGTTAATGGCCTTCGGGCAGAGGTTAAACAGTTATGGGTGGAAGCAACTTTAAGGAGAGAGGGATTGACGTATGTTTCTTACAGGAACACAATTTTAAGTGTGGTAGGGAATTGTTGCTAAAGGGTTATACTTTATACACAGGAGTACAGTGAATCTCAAGGGTGGGGTGTTGGTGGGAATTAGGAGACCAGCCCTTTTAGTATGAGGTATTGGGAGGAGGTGGGGATGGGAGGATTGTGAGGGTTGATGGGGTATGGGGAGACATACCTGTTAGTTTTATTGGGGTTTATATGCCTGCTACCAATGTACGGAGTGTGAAGGAAGCTTTGTGCGTGATTTTTAGTTTATGCTTTAAGGGGCTTGCCTGAGGTGGTAATAATAGCTGAGATTGGAACTGTATTATTCGAAGCGTGATGTAGAGCCTCGAGGCTCGGGATGTGAACTTGCAGTTTTGAGGGATGTGTTGGGGGGGGTGGGAGTCAAGGATGTGGTTGTGGGAAGGGATGCTTTGGTGGAGCATACTTTTTTAGGAGAGGATATGCGGCACGACTAGATAGGGTTTATGTAAGTCAGGTATAATGTAGGAGACGTGGGCCTTTCTCGATGTTGCCCTCTGATCACCGTGGTGTAGTGGCGGTGTTGAGCTGGGTTGGGGCTGTCAAGATATATCCAAATCATTGGAAATTGAATGTTGTTTGTTACAGAGGGATGGGGATAGGGATTCTTTGCGGACTGGTGGGGGAGGGTGTGGGGAAGGGCTGAGGGATGAGTGAGGTGGTGGTCTTCACAGGCGAAGGAGGCGGTGAGGGAATTATAGGAGGGCCGGAGGGAGGAGGCGGGTTATAGGTATGGTTTGCAATGTTATTTAGAAAGTCTGCTTAGGTCTTGTTATAGGGAGGGGGGAGGGGGCATCAGGCAGAAATTAGTATGCTACATGGGAGGTTAAGGGACATACAAAATGATAGATTTCATGCGGTCAGGGTCAGGTGTCAATTGGATGAGGTTTTATGGGGAGATAGGCCCTCGGGCACTGTTTTGAGGAGGTTTAGGAAAAGGAGGAAGGGTATGATTATCTCGTCGTTGAAGGTTGAAGAAGACCTGGGAGGGTATTAGAAAGGGCAGGTGTTAAGTACAACTGATGGCATGTGTGGGTATGGGGATGTTGGTTTCAGCAAAAGTTTAGGAGAGTGGTTGGGAGGAGGCAAGTCAAGGATCATTTTGGAGGGGATACAGGAACGTCTGGGGAGGAGGATAGGAAGGGGTTAGGAGGACGTTTATCAGAGGCGGAAGAATGGCAGGCAGTGCAGGGATTAAGGTTAGGAAAGGCACCTGGGGTGGATGGTTTACCGGAGATTTTTATGTGTTACATTGGGAGGTGTTAAAGGATGTTTTAGTGCAGATCTTTAATCAAATGAAGGATAGGGGATATATGGAGGAAGAGCAAAGGACAGGGGTGGTAGTGATGGTACCGAAGGGAAAGGACGGTGATAGGATGAAGGGCTATAGAGCTATAAATGTTGTTATGCTCGGATTATAAGATCTTTGCAAAAATTCTGGCGAATCAAATAAAGAGGGTGTTGGAGAAGGTTTTAGATGATGGGCAACATGGTGTGCCGGGGCGAAGCATAAGGACTGGGCATAGAAGGATTAGGGATTAGGGAAGGAGGGGTGCTAGGTTTAGATTGGGAGACTGCATATATAGCGTAGATAGGGAATTTTTGTTTGGGGTTTTGTTGGGGTTGGGGTTTGGGGAAGAAATCGTGGGGTGGGTTAGGACTTTATATGACCGGGCTTTGGCAAGGGTCCAGGTAAATGGAAGTTGGGGGTTCAGGTGAATTATGAAAGGGGTTTGCGGCAGGGTTGTCCTCTGTCGCAAATCCTGTTTGGGTGTATGCAGGACCCTTTCTATAGACTGGTTAGGGAAGGGGTTTGGGATGGGGAGGTGGGTAGGGGTTGTGAGTCAGGCATAGTGGGATATGTCGATAATACAACCGTCCTGGTGGGTAGTAGTGAGGGCTTATTACATGTGAATAGGATTGTGGGTATTTTTGGGGAAGCGACAGGTATGAGGGTGAATAGGGTAAGTCAAGTTTGTTGGAAGTAGGTGCATGGGTGGAGGGACGTTGGACAGTAGGGGCGGTTGGAAGTGCGTCGATAGGATTAAAATTTGTGGGGTGATATTTAGTCATGATAGGGAATTGGCAAGAGAATTGAATTCGGTGGCGGTGGTGGACAGAGCTATAGATAGGTTGGGAGGCATTAGGTCTACAGAAGTAACACTGTTGCAACGGGCAGTGGTGGTCAATGTTTTAGTATATAGAAAAATATGGTTTGTTGCTGCTGTATATCCTCTCCGGGAGTGTGATGTAGAGACGTTGCTTGGCAGGGTTTTTCGTTATATTTGGAGTCATGGGAGGCATTGGTTAGGTAGGGAGGTGGTGACTACTGGGTTGGGGTTGGGGGGGTTGGGGGGGTTGGGGTTGACACCGCTACGTAACAGGCTTCAAAGTATTTTTGTTAAGCAAGAATATGTGGTAGGTGGGGGTACAGGGGGCAGGAGGGTGAATGGGGTCATGCAGGAGGTACGTAGGTGGTGGCAGGGTAGGGATCTGTTGAGATGTGAGGCTATGTTGAGGTTCCTCCTTGTTGTTCGGGAGCCTGGGAGGGTTAAAGTAGGTGTGTTGGATAGAGTGGGGGGGAGGGGAGGTGTGGTGCAGGGTGCAGGTATTTATCCTATGTATAATTGGAGGCTAACGTGGCGTTGGATGAAGAAGTTGCGAATACCACCATGAGTGCGTGAAACAGGATATAGGTTTTATTGGGTATTTTAGCGACGCGTGCACAGTTGTTTAGAATGGGCATTATTAGGGATGGATTGTGTGGATCATGTGGGGTCCTGGACACGGCGTATCATACTCTGTATTTCTGTGATACGTTGGTGGGGGTCAGAGAGTGGTTTAGTGGGGTATTAAGGAGGGTGGGAGCGGGGGGCTTGATGACCCTGAGGGCTTTGTGTTTGGACGTGGGGGCTTTTCCAGAGGACGTTGGTAGGGCGGTAGTTTACTTGGTGGTCGAGTATATACATATTTTGTGGGTAATGCGGGAGGCTCCCGGAGCACAGCGTATCCGAGCGTTGGCAGCGGGTATATATAGGTCTAAGTGTAGAAATCAGGTTATATATGCGGGGACATGGTGTAAAGCTTTCTCTCAGGGTTATAGGGAATTGACTATAGGTATTATGTTGGGGGAGTGAGGGGGAGGGAGGTACCTCATTAAAGGGCTGGTCGAAAAAGGGGGGGTATGGTCAGGAGTGTCTGGACAGGGGTTACGGCGGGTGACATGGCTAGGGTTATGTACTTTCTCTCCGGTGTCACCTGATAGGGCGTCAACACGTGTCGTCCAGCAGACAGTGGTAGGAGGACAGGTGGACATATATTGCATTGTGTGGTGATGATGCAAGTTTTGCAATCACATGTCTAAACAGGTCTTGGACTTATGCGACTTAGAACGATCATTATGTGGTTACTTTTGTTGGTCGCACGTAATTACTGGCTTAATGGTTATAGGGTTGGAGTATTAGGGAAGAAAGGTGTTTAGGGGTAAGGTTGGGTGTTTTTTGTACTCAAGTGAGTGTTTTGTGCTATTTTGGCCTCAGCGTGAATTGGCGTGAATGTGCGTGTCTCAGTCCATAGGACGACAGGTTACAGGTGTGCCATAACATGTTTAATTTGTAGATTGTATACGGTGTAGGGTAAAGCTTCACGGCTGCACATTGTTAGGTTTAGTTTTCTATTTAGGTTGATGGTGAAAGCTGTGAACCGTATATCGTTCGTCTTAATTGTGATTAGTATCGTTAACATTTTTGATATCCTTGATGTGGTATTAACATGGTTTGACGCCATAGTATAATTATATATACAAAACATGAACGATGTTATATTTGTAAGGGTGATATAAATATGCCACAAGTATTGTATTGTTTTGATTTATTATGTAGGTAGCTGTGTTCAATGTTTCTGTACATATTGTCCAATGTGTTCATATTTCTGTAGGGTAAGTGTCCGCATCATGGCACTTACATATTTAGGTGGTTTCTTTTCTGTTTAGTTTGATGACATCCTTAGGTTATTTTTATACATTAGTCTTAAGATAATTATATTGTTTTGAATTATGAGGTACTTGGTATTGTACCGTCATGTTTCTTTTTTGTATTATCACTGTTTTGATTAATAAAATAAAAAAAAAAATAAAAAAAAAAAATCCTGGCCACTACAACATCAGTCAGTCTGTTCACATTGCAAGTTGCTCTACAAACATACCCATCTGTGCTCGCATTATCATGAGCACAGATAGGCACGTTCATGGAAATTAATTTGGATTTATATCTACAGTTCACTTATCTGTTACAAGCAAATTTAGAAAATTTGCGTAGTATAAGTGGTATCCTACCTTCACTAATAAGATATCTTGACATGTCACATAGGTTATTATACTGTCTATCTCTATATTCCTCAATAAGTGGACAATTCAGCACATAGTGTTCAAGACAGTGACCATATGCCTGATCACATAATTTGCATTTAGTTTGATCATCATCTGTGTATCTCCCAAACTCCCAGAAGTACTTGTAGCCAAGCCGAAGCCTGGCCACTACAACATCAGTCAGTCTGTTCACATTGCAAGTTGCTCCATAAACATACTTATCTACGTTCATGTTATCATAGTGGGTTATAGATCTACTCAGGCTTCTAACTGCATTCCTATAGCTATCATTTTCATTATTTATTTCTCTCTAATATTATTCCTAATGCTAGACACAGATATACCAAAGTTATATTCTACATTCTCCTTATGGGTGCTCTTCTTGGCTAACATATCAACTTTATCATGAAGGAGTAATCCAATGTGTGACGGAATCCATAGCAAATGTACATTAATTCCTTTGTCCCGGGTTTTTGAGTATCTATACCTGGCTTCTCCAATGAGCATGCTGTTAGAGTCATTATATGAGTCAAGAGCCTTCAATGATGACATAGAATCAGTAATGATGATAGAGTCAAGCTCAGTGTCATAAGTTAGCTTTAGTGCCATTAGGATTGCAAACAATTCAGTTTGCAGTGTAGACGCCCAATTGTTAATTCTTATGCCTAGTTCAAAAAAATTATTATTGTTCTTAACTAGGAAGGTGGCAATCAGAGCAGATGCAGCCCTGCCAGAAGACTCCTGTTTAGATCCATCAGTGTATATAACTTGAGATAACTTATTACTACCAGCTAGGCGAGAAATTTCTTCTTGAGCAGTTGCTTTAACAAGTGATTTAAGGAAGGGATTACTAGCAATGAGCTTCTTGGGAGGGACTTGCAGGTATGTGATATTAAATGAAAACATCTTCCATGGAGGGGTGAAATGCTCTTGTTGCCTACAGTGATACAATTCATGCAGGTTGTAAAACTGTAATTCCATGTTTTCACAATCCATTTAGATCTGTGAGTATTTACTTCTAGACATTTAGTAAGATTCATTATGACAGTGTCTGGTTCATTTCTTAACATTCTAATACCAAGTACAGTGTTAATCTCAACAATCCTATCACTGATACTAGTAATACCAAGCTCCTTCCTCATATTAAGAACCTTTGTAGATTTGGGACAGCCAAGAATAATTCTGAGAGCTTCATTTTGCATTAACTCCAAGGGTCGGAGAGAACTTTCTCGAGCTAATATCAACATGGGAGCAGCATAATCAATTAAGGACCTAATATAGGCTATGTACATCATTCTCATGATTCTCACATTAGCACCATAGTTGGGGTTGTAGCCAGCAACAGCTTTAAGAGCATTTAGTCTATCTTTGCATTTTTATTTAGTTGTGGTATAGTAGATTTGGTAAAGGTACATCTACACCAAGATATCTGTAAGTTTTAACGTAGCTAATGTTTTCACCCTGCAAATAGATGGGTGGGGGTGTCGTTTGCTTGTTAATATCTTTGTTTTAGAGGAAGATATTACGAGGCCTAGTCGATTACAAATTGCTTGAACTTCATTAAGAACGGTACTCATCTTTTTATGCCCTGTTGTATGGATCATGATGTCATCAGCATAGCTTATAGCTATATGTTTAGGTGAGGCAGGTAGAGCATTTGGAGAGCATTAATCAGAATATTAAATAGCATAGGACTGAGAACTCCTCCTGCGGTGTACCTAGGGACATTTCTTTAGACTCGCTTCTAAAGCCTTGGTAGAGGACAGAGGATACTCTGTTTGACAGGTATCCTATTATCCAGCAGAGTAGGCTACCACCAATATTCATTTTGGCTAGTTCATGTAGTATAACAGTTCTGTTCGCAATATCAAATTCAGATTTTAGATCAAGAAATGTGGTAAAACTAGTAGAGGTGTGTGAGGTGAGAAAGGTGGAGATACAATTCTGCACACTCTTACCTTTCATGAACCCATAGAGGGAGGGGAGAGTTGGTGTCTGATTCTATAGTACAGTCTGTTAAGTATCATTCTTTCAAAATTTTACAAAGACAGCTAGTTAAGGAGATCGGTCTAAATGTATCAGGCTGTTGGGGCTTAGGGATAAGCACAATGAGACTATTGGTCAGGAAGTAGGAAGAACTCCTCAATGTAACTGGTATTATACAGTGCCAACAAAGGATTATTAGGCACGTGCCTTAAAGTTCTGAGAATATCATAGGTTATACCATCCTCTCCAGGAGCAGTTGATCGATCTTTAGTTAATGCGTTATCTAATTCATACTCTGTGAAAAGGCAATCACTCTCATCAATATTTTGGCTCATAAAATTAATCAGTTCCAACATTTCTTCAGAAGCACTCTCTAAATTTTCTCCAATATGAATGGCAGGTTTTCATGCCTGGAGATTTTGGACCAGTCATTTATGAGGTCATTTGCTTTTTAAGTGGAAGGTTCAACATTGCCAGTCTTTTTGGTTATTTTATTTATACCTTTCCATGTTTCCAGACTTAAAGGGGTAGACCTATTTAATCCACTAACAGCATTCCTGTTGCCTAAGTTCTTGCTCTATTTCTTGCATTTGTTGGAGTGCAGCTTGGAATGTTCTGAGAAGGTCTGGGGTTCTACACTCACGGTATGCTTTCCAGTCACTCCTAGCTGCATGTGTTAGATTGCGTAGCTGTGGGTCATTATATTTACATTGGTTTTTATTGTCATTTCTAGTGGAAGGTTTATGTTGTCTTTTCTGCCCACTTGATCTGCAGTACAGTCTCAATAGCGGTAACTGAATCATCATTGAATTTTGAAAAGAATGATATAACAGACTGTACTATAAGATGAACGCAACTCTCCCCCTCCCTCTATGGGTTCATGAAGGTAGAGTGTGCAGAATTGTATCTTACACCTTTCTCCTCACACACCTCTACTAGTTTTTACCACATTTCTTGATCTAAAAATCCCGTTTGATATTGCAGACAGAACTTCATTATACTACATGAACTAGCAAAATGAATGTGGTGGTAGCCTACTCTGCTGGATAATAGGATACACCTGTCAAACAGAGTATCCTCTGTCCTCTACCAAGGCTTAGAAGCGAGGTCTAAAGAAAATGTCCTAGGTACACCACGAGGGAGGTTCTCAGTCTATGCTATTTAATATTGATTAATGCTCTCTAAATGCTCTACCTGCCTCACCTAAACATATAGCTATAAGCTATGCTAACGAGCATCATGATCCATACAACGGGGCATAGATGGTACCGTTTGTAATGAAGTTTCAAAGCAATTTGTAATCGACTAGGCCTCCTTAATATCTTCCTCTAAAACAAAGATATTAACAAGCAAACGACACCCCACCCATCTATTTGCAGGGTGAAAACATTAGCTACGTTAAAACTTATTTGAATATCTTGGTGTTAGATGTACCCTTTGCAAATCTACTATACCACAACTAAATAAAAATGCAAAGATAGACTAAATGCTCTTAAAGCTGTTGCTGGCTGTAACTATGGTGCTAATGTGAGAATCGCGAGTGATGTACGCAACTATATTAGGTCATAATTATGCTGCTCCCATGTTGATATTAGCTCGAGAAAGTTCTCTCGACCCTTGGAGTTAATGCAAAATGAAGCTCTCAGAATTATTCTTGGCTGTCCCAAATCTACAAAAGGTTCTTAATATGAGGAAGGAGCTTGGTATTACTAGTATCAGTGATAGGATTATTTGAGATTAACACTGTACTTGACGTAGAATGTTAAAAATGGACAGACACTGTCATAATGAATCTTACTAAATGTCTAGAAGTAAATACTCTGAATCAATGGATTGTGGCTGTAGGTCCCATTAAGTTTTACAACCCTGCATGAATTGTATCACTGTAGGCAACAGAGCATTTCACCCCTCCATGGAAGGAATGCTCATTTAATATCACATACCATAAGAGTCCCACTCCCAAAGAAGCTCATTACCTAGTAATCCCTTCCTTAAATCACTTGTTAAAGCAACTGCTCAAGAAGAAATTTCTCTATAGCTGGTAGTAATAAGTTATCTCAAGTTATATACACTGATGGATCTAAACAGGGTCTTCTGGCGGGGCTGCATCTGCTCTGATTGCCACCCCCTTCCTGGTTAAGAACAATAGCCGATTTTTTGAACTAGGCATAAGAATTAACAATTAGGCGTCTACATGCAAACTGAATTGTTTGCAGTCTAATACTAAAGCTGGCTTATGACACTGGCTTGACTCTATCATCATTACTGATTCCTATGTCATCATTGAAGGCTCTTGACTCATATAATGACTCTAACAGCATGCTCATTGGAGAAGCCAGGTATGAATACTCAAAACCCAGGACAAAGGAATTAATGTACATTTGCTATGGATTCCGTCACATTGGATACTCCTTCATGATAAAGTTGATATATTGTAAAGAAGAGCACATAAGGAGAATGTAGAATATAACTTTGGTATATCTGTGTGTCTAGCATTAGGAATAATATTAGGAGAGGAAATAAATAATGAAAATGATAGCTATAGGAATGCAGTTAGAAGCCTGAGTAGATCACTAACCCACTATGATAACATGAACGTAGATAAGTATGTTTATGGAGCAACTTGCAATGTGAACAGACTGACTGATGTTGTAGTGGCCAAGGCTTCGGCGGCTGCAAGTACTTCTGGGAGTTTGGGAGATACAGATGATGATCAAACTAATGCAAATTATGTGATCAGGCATTATGGTCGCATCTTGAACACTATGTGTACAATTGTCCACTTATTGAGGAATATGAGATAGACAGTATAATAACCTATGGCACATGTCAAGATATCTTATTAATTAAGGTAGGATTACCACTTATACTACGCAAATTTTCTAAATTTGCTTGTAACAGAAGTGAACTGTAGATATAAATCCAAATTAATTTCCATGAACGTGCTATCTGTGCTCATGATAATGCGAGCACAGATGGGTATGTTTGTAGAGCGGCTTGCAATGTGAACGAGACTGACTGATGTTGTAGTGGCCAGGATTTTTTTTTTATTTTTTTTTTTTATTTGTCAAAACAGTGATATTACAAAAACATGACGGTACAATACCAGTACCTCATAATTCAAAACAATATGGTATCTTAGACTAATGTATAAAATAACCTAAGGATGTCATCAAACTAAACAGAAAAACCACCCTAGATATGTAGAGTGCCATGATGACACTTGCACCCTACAGAAATATGAACACATTGGACAATATGTACAGAAACATTGAACACAGCTACCATAATAAATCAAACAATACAATACTTGTGGCATATTTATATCACCCTTACAAATATAACATCGTTCATGTTTTGTATATATAGTATACTATAGTCAAACAATATTATACCATCAAGGATATCAAAAAATGTTAACGATACACAATCACAATTAAGACGAACGATATACGGTTCACAGCTTTCACCATCAACCTAAATAGAAAACTAAAAACCTAACAATGTAAGTGCCGTGAAGCTTTACCTACCGTAGCCACAATCTACAAATTAAACATGTTATGTACACCTGTAACCTGTCGTCTATGGACTGAGACACGCACATTCACATAATTCACGCTGAGGCAAAATATACAAAACACTCCCTTGGTACAAAACACCCAACCTTACCTAAACACCTTTCTTACCTAATACTCAACCTATAACCATTAAACCGAAGTAATTACGTGCGACCAACAAAAGTACCATAATGATCGTTCTAAGTCGCATAGTCCAAGACCTGTTTAGACATGTGATTGCAAAACTTGCATCACCCCCCCCTTTTTTTCCCAATTTCCCCACCTGCCCCCCTACCCTGTCTGCTGGAGGGCACGTGTTGACCCCCTATCAGGTGACAGGAAAAAAAAACCCCCATGTCCCCCGCCTCCCCTTGTCAGACCCCCCGGCCCCCCCCCCCTTTTTTGACCCCCCTTTTTTGGGGTGCCTCCCCCCCCCTTCACTCCCCCAACAAATACCTATAAAAAATTTTTATAACCCTGAAAAAAGCTTTACACCATGTCCCCACTTTTTAAAACCTATTTTACATTAGCCTAAAACCCCCCCCCCCCAAAACCCCCCGGATCCTTTTGGGGGCTCGGGACCCCCCGCATTCCCAAAAAAATTTTGTATACCCCCGACCACCAAGTAAACCCGCCCTACCAATTTTTCCTCGGGAAAAACCCCCCACGCCCAAAAAAAAGCCCTCAGGTCATCAAGCCCCCCCCCCCCTTAATCCCCCAAAAAAAACCTCTCTGACCCCCACCAACGTATCCAAAAATACAGAGTATGATACGCCGTGCCCAGGACCCCATATCCACAAACCCCCCCCTTTAAAGCCCTTTTTAAACAACTGTGCACGCGTCGCTAAAATACCCAATAAAAACCTATATCTGTTTTTTGCACTCTTTTGGGGTTTTCCCCTCCCCAAAAACCCCGTTAACCTCCAATTTTACATAGGATAAATACCTGCCCCCCCCCCTCCCCTCCCCCTTCCCCCCCAACACCCCCCCCTTCCCCCCTCCCGGGGCCCCCCGAACAACAAAAGGGGGGAAACCCCAAAACCCCCATTAAAAATCCCCACCCGCCCCCTATTCCTCCCCCCCTGGCCCATTCCCCTCCTGCCCCTTCCCCCCCCTATTCTTGTAACAAAAATATTTAAAAAATGTTACGGAAAAAGGGGGGGCAACCCCAACCCCCCCCAACCCCCCCCAACCCCCCAAACCCCAACCCCCACCTAACCAATGCCCCCATGACTCCAAATATAACGAAAAACCCTTCCCCAAAAAAAATCTCCCCCCCCCCCGGGGGGGTATACAGCAGCAACAAACCATATTTTTCTATATACTAAAACATTTAAACCCCTGCCCTTTTAACAGTGTTACTTCTGAACCTCCTCCCCCCAAACCCCCCTTAGCTCTTTTCCCCCCCCCCACCGAATTCAATTCTCTTGCCAATTCCCCAAAAATATACCCCCCAAAAATTTTTAAATCTATCAACCCCCTTCCCCAACCTTTAAACCCCCCAAACCCCTGGGCCCACTTCCAACAAACTTGACACCCCATTTCTCCCGTCCTTCCCCAAAAAAACCCCCCAAACCTATTCCCCCTAATAACCCCCAAACCCCCCCCGGACGGTTTTTTTTATCGACATATCCCCCTTCCCGAAAAAACCCCTACCCCTCCCCCCCCAAACCCCTTCCCTAACCAAGGGGGATGAAAAAGGGGGGTGCATAAACCCCAAAAAAAGGGGGTTCGACAGAAAAGGGGGAAACCCCGCCGCAAACCCCTTTCCCCCACCTGAACCCCCAATTCCCCTTTCCTGGACCCTTGCCAAAAACCCCCGGGGGTATAAAAAACCCAACCCCCCCCTTTTTTTCCCCAAACCCCCCCCAACAAAACCCCAAAAAAAATTCCCTATCTACCCCTTTTTTAAAGCAGTCTCCCAATCTAAACCTAGCACCCCTCCTTTTCCCTTTTTAACCCAAAACCTTCCTTCTAGCCCATCCCCTTTTCCCCGGCACAATTTGACATCTTAAAAACCCTTTTTCCCAAAACCCTCTTTTTTGATTGAAATTTTTCCCAAAACTTATAAAAAGAGCATAACCTTTTTTGCTCTATAGCCCTTCATCCCCCAAATCTTCCCCCTTTTTTTAAACACTACCCCCCCCTTTTTCCCTTTTTTTTTTCCCCCCATATATCCCCCCCCTTCATTTGATTAAAGATCCCCACTAAAAAAACCTTTCACCTCCCCCAAAAAAACACATAAAAATCTCCCATTTTAAAACCCCCCCCCCCAGGTGCCTTTCCCCAACCTTAATCCCTGCCCTTCCATTCTTCCGCCTCTGATAAACGTCCTCCTAACCCCCCTTTCCCCCCTCCTCCCCCCGACGTTCCTTATCCCCTCCCCAAAAAAAAACCTTCGACTTTCCTCCCCCCAAACCCTCTCCCCAAATTTTTTTTTAAACCAAATCCCATCCCCCACATGCCATCAGTTGTTCACCCCCCTTTTTTAAAAACCCTCCCCCCTTTCTTCAACCCCTTTTTCGACAGGGGAAAAAACCTTCCCTTCCTCCCCCTTTTTCCCCCAAAACTCCCCAAAAAAACCGAGGGGGCCCCCCTCCCCATAAAAAACCCCCTCCAATTGACACCTGACCTGACCCAAAATCTATTTTTTTTTTATGTTTTCCCCTTCCTCCCACCCCTTGGGGGAAATAATTT
>WNWK01041149.1:0-16596 GCA_009830355.1 Cherax destructor | reverse complement strand
TCTTTTAATATCAATGTGATTTTATTCCACAGTTCGGTTTCATTTGGGCATACCCAAAAACACTTCCCTGGTTTAATATCTCGTGTAGTTGATTCCTGAATACCTGCACAAGGAGCGGTGTTCCATTTACCTCAGAAGTTGCATGTAATCCATCCAGTAGAACGTTTGTTTGGTTGCAGACTATACAGGTTTTCATGATTGATTTTATTGGTTGTTTTACTGTATATTCTACTAATAACTTACTTAAAGTGGAGATCCATCTATTTGTATTGTATCTATTTTATTGGTATGTGTAGGTGTTTGGGACAATCTAACCGCAATCTTACAATCTTACCGCTCTAAGTCATTGTTTGGGTGTTTGATAAGGCCACCTAAAATCCCGTCCGCTTATGAATCCGGTGAGGATACCTTAGTTTTTCAACGAATCCGTTTTGGGCGCCTAGAAACTTTCAGCTTTGAATCCGGTCATTGGTTCCCTTATTTCTTGGACGGATCCGACGAAATCCAGTCAGTGGATCACTTATTTTATTGAATCCTGTCAGTATTATTTGGGCTACGCGAGACAGACCCCTGGAAAATGATTTAACAGAGTTATAATGATCAGTTTGATACAAAAAGTAAAACTTGCGTATTGGAGAAAACCGGTGCTTTGGCAGTTTCTACTAAGCCGAACGGCCGTACCTCTGGCACCTTGTTTTACCTCTGGCATCCTGTTTTACCACCTGGAGTTTTGGGCACTTATTGATCACTGTACTGTGTTTAGCTTTTCTAGATTTTTTTCTTCTACCTCCACCACAACGATGCCATTTTCCACTATGGCTGACCGGATTATAAAAGGTCTTATGTTGTTGTATACGTTCACTGACAACTCACAACTCCACACTGTTTATCGTAGTATTTCTATCAAGCTGTTCACTTTACGTATTTCCTCAAGGTTGTACACCTATTCGTATTTCAATAGAAATTATTTTTTACCAATGGTATCACTAGATTTAGGTCAGGTACACTAACAGGTTTAGAAGATTATTAATACAGCTGACCTGCGTGGTAGGGTCCTGGCGACTGCTGGCAACTGAACTCTTTAGGCCTAACACTTCAGCCTTAATTTTCACCTTAGCATTTATCTTATCTGTATACTACGGTACAACTGTGATATTCACTATAACATTATATTTACACCATTTTTTTCTTCCCTCTGACAAATTTTTTTTATTTTGTTATTTCACACGGCACTTAAGCCTATAGTTTCCCTCTGAGAGTATGGCTCTGCTATGTTATGGCACACTAATTCTCTTTTTTTTTTTTTTGCTCAGTGTAAACTGTTTTCTGCTTGATTAGTTGCGAGCACTGGAGGGATGTACCTTATAATATCACTGGCACAGTTTTAAAGTTCTAGCACGCAAGATAGACCGTGAAAATCACGAAAAAACACGGAGCAAGGTGGACACGAACCGCCGGCTCAACCATTTCCAGTAATTTAGGTGTTTTACTGTATTTAAATGTGCAGTGAAAGTTTTCTATATATTCTCCAGGTGTGCAATTTTACCTGCCTTGAAAGGGGCCATTAGTGTTCGACCGTACTCCACCCTATAGAAAACAAGCTATTTGAAAAGAATCATCATAAGCTTAACATCCCTGGTTTTGAAGGTTCTCTTTATCCATCCTATTATTTTCTTGGCAAATGTAGTAGAGACATTGTTGTGATCTTTGAAAGTGAGATTCTCTGACATTATCACTCCCAGGTCTTTCACATTAGTTTTTCTTTCTACTGTGTGGTTGGAATTTGTTTTATACACTGATCCAGTTTTTATTTCCCCGAGTTTTTCCTTAATGGAGTAATTGAAATTTGTCTTAATTGAATTTCATATAGTTTTCTGAGGCCCATTAAAAGACTTCGATTGTTTCCTCCTGAAGATTTGCAGTGTTTTCAGTGAATGATACTATTATACAAATTGTGGTATCATCAGCAAAGGACACTGTGCTGTGTATTACATCTCTGTGTAAGTCAGATATGAGGAAGAGGAACAGGACGAGCGAGTACTATGTCTTGTGGAAAAGATTTTCACTGTATCTGCGCCATCTGGTTATTATCAACAGTTAATCACCTTAAACCTCTTGTTACTCAACAAATATAAGCTCTCAGAATGATTACTCATTCAGGCTCCAGTCAACACACATCCACCTCATTCAAAAGCTTAAATTTGCATTAGTACAAAATATTCACACTACTGTGCACACTATGTCTACAGAATATTCAATACAACCATTAAGCCAGAGCATAAATTATATGTGGAGAGCTGTAACAGATCACACAGACACAATACAAGTATCATTGATATTCCACATATATGTCTCATCATGTTTAAAAACTCATTGTAAATAAAAAGCCCAAAAATTTGGAACTGTCTGAAAATGACAAAAGTTCACGTCTGCCAACTTCTTTACTTATATTGTTAATAACAACTGAGTAACTCTCTTATAAAAGTAATATAAATTAACTCTGTAAATTCTCATGCTTTGATTTAACCACCTTAATTCAACTACTCCACAAAATGTATGTCTACTGATCTGATATAATTTATTTGCTCTTGTGAAACTTATCACTTACAATTTGTCTTATTGTACTTATTATTGTAATGAATTAATCAAGCTGTACTGATGTTCAGTGATATTATATTCTAGGTCTATGTAGACCTAAATAGTATGAAAGTTTTATTATTAGTTTTCCTGAAATGCATTGCATAATTAATGGCTTTCTTCTGAGCCTACATTTATATTAAATTATATCTGTATTAAAATGAGATGAATATTTAAACACAACCAACTGGAATGTATAACTACTCTAACTTTGTAAACTTGAGCATTTAATTAATAATATTAAATATTTAATGGTGAAGTGTTTTTAAATCTATAGTATTTATGAAACACAATTTTTACTTTTAGTTGAATTAGAGTAGTGACCTCCAGCAGTGTACCTTCACTGAAGTGCTGACAGTGTTGACATCTGGGAAGAGTTCATGACACTTCTGGATCCAATCTTCAGCCTCCACGTTGTACTGATCAGCTTCTTCAATGATTGTAGTGATTTCCTGTGCAGTGTTGACTGTGTCGAGGCACTCCAGCATGGTCTGCAGCTGCTTCTGTCCTGCCTCTCCTTCTGTTGTCATATTTACCACACTGGTGTCCTCCTGTTCCAGGAGCTTTATTGCTGCCTTGTTCTTCTCCACCAGATCATAGAGTCTGTCCTGCAGTTGGTGGTGCTGGGTCTTCCAGTCCCTCACCTGCCCCTGGTATTTGCCCAGCTCGGACAGTACTTCTTCACACTCACTTATAAGGTTATTGATACTGCTCTTCTGTTCCTGTACCATAGATCGTAATCTCTTGCTGATGCCTCTTGTGCGATCTTGACCAGGTTTTGCTGACAGAGCTTCACCAGACGCTAGCTCTGCATCTTTAAAATCCTTAATCAAAGCCTCAATTTCATAGTTGATTGGAAACTGAGTAGCAGCTGTGGCTTTGTGCTCAGCACGGCAAGAGAGGCAGGTTATAACACTTTTTAGTGCATTTTCAATACATTCTGAACAGAATGTATGGCCACATGGCAGTGACCGTGGCTTCCGTTGAGCTTTGTCAAAATTTTCAAGACAGGCTTTGCACTTCTCTGGCTTGTTATCCTGTGGGGAAACACTCATGTCAGATTATACACAAAATAATTTATAATATAGTTATAGGACTTAATTTTAGATGAGTTCTTGCTAATTGACCAGTTTTACCTAATCGGCACGACATATATATTATATATATATATATATATATATATATATATATATATATATATATTGCAGATAAGAGCAGGCGAAATATTCACAAACACTGATCTCTGGCCGACGGAGACTCGAACCTACGAACCTCATGACAAGGTACGCAGTGCTTTACCGACCGTACCACACTGGTCCAATACCTTGGCATCCAGCTTTCGCTAGACGTTATTCCAAGGCAGCCAGCTTTCAGGCAGGAAGGCAGGAGGTTCGTAGGTTCGAGTCTCCGTCGGCCAGAGATCAGTGTTTGTGAATATTTCGCCTGCTCTTGCGAATTCCTAGCATTGTAAAAATCTCTAGTTGTGTCGATGCATGCAGGGGATGAGATGAAAAGCTGTAAGCCTTCCTGCCTGAAAGCTGGCTGCCTTGGAATAACGTCTAGCGAAAGCTGGATGCCAAGGTATTGGACCAGTGTGGTACGGTCGGTAAAGCACTGCGTACCTTGTCATGAGGTTCGTAGGTTCGAGTCTCCGTCGGCCAGAGATCAGTGTTTGATATATATATATATATATATATATATATATATATATATATATATATATATATATATATATATATAACTAGGTAGTAGGTTAGTAGACAGCAACCACCCAGGTAGGTACTACCGTCCTGCCAGGTGACTGTGAAACAGAAACCTGAAACTGTTTTACATGATGGTAGGATTGCTGGTGTCTTTTTTTCAGCCTCATAAACACGCTGGATAACAGGTATATCTAGCTACTTCTACTTACACTTTAGGTCACACTACACAGCATGCACATGCATATATATACATACACACATCTAGGTTTTTCTTCTTTTTCTTAATAGCTCTTGTTCTTCTTTATTTCCTCTATTGTCCATGGGGAAGTGGAAAATAATCTTTCCTCCGTAAGCCATGCGTGTCGTATGAGGCGACTAAAATGCCGGGAGCAATGGGCTAGTAACCCCTTCTCTTGTATACATTCATAAAAAAGAGAAGAAGAAAACTGGGATGTTTAAATGTGTGTGGATGTAGTGCGGATGATAAGAAAGAGATGATTGCTGATGTTATGAATGAAAAGAAGTTGGATGTCATGGCCCTAAGCGAAACAAAGCTGAAGGGGGTAGGTGAGTTTCAGTGGCGAGAAATAAATGGGATTAAGTCAGGAGTATCTGAGAGAGTTAGAGCTAAGGAAGGGGTAGCAATAATGTTGAAGGATCAGTTATGGAAGGAGAAGAGGGAATATAAATGAATAAATTCAAGGATTATGTGGATTAAAATTAGGGTCGGAAGCAAAAAGTGAGTCATAATAAGCGTGTATGCACCTGGAGAAGAGAGGAGTGTAGAGGAGAGAGAGAGATTTTGGGAGATGTTAAGCGAATGTATAGGAACCTTTGAACCAAGTGAGAGGGTAATTGTGGTAGGGGACCTAAATGCTAAAGTAGGAGAAACATAGAGAGGGTGTCGTAGGTAAGTTTGGGGTGCCAGGTGCCCTTTGATTGAACTTTACATAGGAAAGGGTTTGGTTATAGGTAACATATTTTAAGAAAAAGAGGATAAATAAGTATACAAGATATGATGTGGGGCGAAATGACAGTAGTTTGTTGGACTATGTATTGGTAGATAAAAGATTGTTGAGTAGACTTCAGAATGTACATGTTCATAGAGGGGCCACAGATATATCAGATTACTTTTTAGTTGTAGCTACAGTGAGAGTAAAAGGTAGATGGGATATAAAGAAAATAGAAGCAGAAAGTAAGAGAGAGGTGAAGGTTTATAAACTAAAAGAGCAGGCAGTTAGGGTAAGATATAAACAACTATTGGAGGATAGATGGGCTAGTGAGAGTGTAGGCAATGGGGTCGAAGATGTATGGGGTAGGTTTATAAATGTAGTGTTAAAGTGTTCAACAGAAGTTTTTGGTTATAGGAAAGTGGGTGCGGGAGGGAAGAAGAGCGATTGGTGGAATGATGATGTAAAGAGAGTAGTAAGAGAGAAAAAGTTAGCATATGAGAGGGTTTTACAAAGTAGAAGTGATGCAAGGAGGGAAGAGTATATGGAGAGAAAAAGAGAGGTTAAGAGAGTGGTGAAGCAATGTAACAAGAGAGCAAATGAGAGAATGGGTGAGATTTTATCAACAAATTTTGTTGAAAATAAGAAAAAGATTTGGAGTGAGATTAATAAGTAGAGAAAGCCTAGTGAACAAATGGATTTGTCAGTTAAAAATAGGAGAGGAGAGTTATTAAATGGAGAGTTAGAGGTATTGGGAAGATGGAGGGAATATTTTGAGGAGTTGTTAAATGTTGATGAAGACAGGGAAGCTGTGATTTCGTGTATAGGGTAAGGAGGAATAACATCTTGTAGGAGTGAGGAAGAGCCAGTTGTGAGTGTGGGGGAAGTTCGTGAGGCAGTGGGTAGAATGAAAGGGGGTAAGGCAGCTGGGATTGATGGGGTAAAGATAGAAATGTTAAAAGCAGGTGGGGATATAGTTTTGGAGTAGTTGGTGGTTTTTTTTAATAAATGAATGGAAGAGGGTAAGGTACCTAGGGATTGACAGAGAGCGTGCATAGTTCCTTTATATAAACACAAAGAGGACAAAAGAGAGTGCAAAAATTATAGGGTAATAAGTCTGTTGAGTATACCTGGTATACTCAACAGAGTTATTATTGAAAGAATTAGAGCAGGATAGCTGATGAACAAGGTTTTAGGATAGGTAGAGGGTGTGTAGACCAAGTGTTTACAGTGAAACATCCTCTTTAAGGGGGGATCCTTGTCGTGGTAAAGAGGCTATCGGTCTGAGGAATTGGACCTCTTGGTCATCTTCCTCAGACCGAACGTAATTACCCCCCAATCTCCCCTTCCCTTTCCCATCTTCCCCATCCTCTCTTTTCCCTTTCCTCCTCCTCATCCCTCCCAAATTTCCTTCCCATTTTTACCCTGGGAGCTTCCCTCCACAGGCATTCTGGTTCCTAGGTAGGGGGAAGGGTACCGTGGTCTTCCCCTTTCCGTTGAGGTTCTTGGCGGTGGTGTAGTTTGCCGTGGAGTCTGGATCGCCTGGGGATGCTCCTCCCTCTCCGGTCTCCCAGGGGGTTGCTTTGGGTATCTTTTGGGTGACGGGTGTAACTCTAGAGGCCACCTTTCGGATTCCAGGGGTGGTGACCGAAGGAGGTATGCTTTGTGGCAGATATCCGGCCACCCTCTCTTTTGTCCACCTCAATGAGTGCAGTCTGGAAGAAAGTGCGGAAATTGAGTGGTAAATTCTCCCCGACCCGGCTCCTGTTCTTCTGGTTGCCGGTGTCGATATAGCACACCCTCTTGCCATTGCCACTGAAATTGGTAATCATCTGGTCCGCATTTCTCAGGGGTTCCATCTATGCCCCTCGTTCCTTTCTTCTAAGTCTGCCAGCGAGTTAAAGCCCTTAGATTTTTCTTCTCTCAGAGAAGAATCTAATAATGTGCCTTTTACCCTTCAAGAACTGGAAGCAACACTCTCTGCTGGCTGATCATCGGCAGCTGGGCCAGATGGCATACATATTCGTATGCTACAGCATTTACATCAGTCTGCTCTTACTGTCCTTTTACGACTCTTTAATCTAATATGGTCGCAAGAAGTTATTCCCCAACTGTGGAAGTCTGCTATTGTTCTTCCTTTTCGCAAACCGGGTACTACGGGACGTGATACCTCCCACTACCATCCCATCGCTCTTACCACTGCAGTTTGCAAGGTGATGGAACGTCTGGTTAATAGACGTTTGATGTTGTATTTAGAGATGCACAGTAGTCTCTCCACTAGTCAATATGGCTTTCGTAAGGGACGTTCTGCCATTGACCCCTTGCTGCGCTTGGATACGTATATTCGTAATGCCTTTGCCAATAACCACTCTGTTATCGCCATCTTTTTCGATCTTGAGAAGGATTATGACACAACTTGGAAGTATAATATCTTGACCCAGACCCACTCCTTAGGCCTCCGAGGCAATCTACCTTTTTCCTTAAGGCTTTCTTAACTGAAAGACATTTCCGTGTCCGGGTTACTAATGAGCTTTCCCCGGACTTTGTCCAAGCTGAAGGTGTCCCCCACGGTTGTGTTCTGAGCACAACACTATTTCTCCTTGCTATAAATAATCTGGCATCAGCTCTATGTGGATGATTTTGCTATAGTTTGTGCGGGTGCTGACTGTCACCTCATTTCAGTTTCCTTCCAGCATGCCGTCAACCGAGTTTCCGATAGGGCCACCTCTCACGGGTTTAATTTTTCTAGTAGCAAAACTCATTAAATTACGTTTACTAGACGTTCAGTGGTCTCTGATCATCCGTTGTACCTATACAGCTCACGTATCCCAGAACATGATACAGTCAGGTTTCTCGGCCTCCTGTTTGACCGTCGATTGTCCTGGAAACCTCACATTACCTCTCTGAAGGCAACTTGTAATAGCCGGCTGAACCTCCTAAAAACCCTCGCACATCTTTCGTGGGGGGCTGATCGTAGCACTCTCCTCCGCCTGCATTCAGCCCTAATTTTATCGAAACTCGATTATGATGACCAGATATATTCGGCGGCCTCCCCTGCTACTCTTTCCAGCCTTAATCCCATTCATCACCAGGGATTGAGTTTATGCCTTGGTGCATTTCGTTCTTCCCTGGTTGAGAGCCTCTATGTAGAAGCAAACATTCCATCCTTGTCCGATCGTCGTGATGCACATTGCATTCGCTATTATGTTCGGTCCCATGACCTCCGCAATCCTTCCATGTATAGGATTGTCACAGATGTTAGTAAGCGCTCTTTATTTGTCCGTCGCCCCGGTTTACTTCGTCCCTTTTCTCTTCGTCTACAGTCACTCTTGTCTTCCCTTCAACTACCACCATTATACGTTCATGTGACATCTCCCTTTCCCCTACCCCCTTGGGAAGTTCCTGCTGTTCGTGTCTGTTCTATTCCTCTACATTGCGCGAAAGCCCAACTACCTATGGCGGCTTCTCGCTCTTTTTTTCTAGACCACGTCCGTTCTCATTCCCATGCCATCGCAGCATACACCAATGGTTCAAAGTCATCTGACGGTGTCAGATTCGCAGCAGTCTTCCCGGACAGTGTCGTGCGAGGGCATCTGTTACCCTCAGCTAGCATCTTTACGGCTGAATTGTATGCCATTCTTGTGGCACTTATCCGTATTGCATCTATGCCTATGTCACCATTTGTGGTCGTTTCAGACTCCCTTAGTGCTTTACAGGCTATCCGTAAAATTGATACACCTCACCACCTAGTTCTTCGTATCCAACTTTGGATACGCCGTATCTTTAGCAAACACAAAGATATTGTTTTTTGTTGGGTCCCTGGTCATGTTGACGTACAGGGCAATGAACAGGCAGACACAAATGCGCGGTCAGCAGTACATGACCTTCCAGTTTCATATAGAGGTGTTCCTTTCACGGACTATTTTGCGGTCATTGCTACCCACCTTCGCACGCGTTGGCAACAACGCTGGTCTGACCTGCTAAATAACAAACTTCATTCTATTAAACCGAATATAGGTTTCTGGTCTTCTTCTTGTCACCAATATCGGGGTTGGGAGACTACTCTCTCCCGTCTTCGCATTAACCACACTCGTCTTACTCACGGGTATCTCATGGAGACGCTCCCTGCCCCTCTCTGTGAGCATTGTCAGGTTCCAGTGTCTGTTCGACATATTCTGTTGGACTGCCCACTCTATCAACGAGCACGCAGAATTTACCTCCAACGACGTCTTCGCTCTGCGGCCCTTTCTTTACCTTCCCTTCTTGAAGATGGACCCTCCTTTAATCCTGACTCTCTCGTTGACTTTTTGACAGAAACTGACTTACTACACAAACTCTGAAGATTATACCTCTAGCACCTCCCTCAGTCCCTTCTACCTCGATCTCTTGCTACCCTCTATCCCTGCACTATCCACTGTCCTGCTGCACTCCATACCCTACTAATCATCCATCTCCCTCTTACAACCCATTCTCCCTGCATCCTGCAATAACCTGCAGCTCTGTATGACCCCTGTGGTTTAGCGCTTCTATTTGATTATAATAATAATAATACAGTGAAACATATAGGTGAACAGTATTTAGATGAGGTAACGAGGTTTTTGTGGCATTTATGGATTTGGAAAAGGAATGTGACAGTGTGGATAGGGGGGCAATGTGGCAAATGTTGCAGGTGTATGTAATAGGAGGAAGGTTACTGAAAGCAGTGAAGAATTTTTATGAGGATAGTGAGGCTCAGGTTAGAGTGTGTAGGAGAGACGGAGATTATTTCCCAGTAAAAGTGGGCCTTAGACAAAGATGTGTGATGTCACTGTGGTTGTTCAATATATTTATAGATGGGGTTGTAAGAGGAGTAAATGCGCGGGTCTTGGCAAGAGGTGTGGGGTTAAAAGATAAAGAATCTAACAAAAAGTGGGAGTTGTCACAGTGGCTCTTTGCTGATGACACTGTGCTTTTGGGAGATTCTGAAGAGAAGTTGCAGAGGTTGTTTGATGAGTTTGGTAGGGTATGTAAAAGAAGAAAATTAAAAGTAAATATAGGAAATAGTAAGGTGATGAGGATAACAAAAATTAGGTGAAGTGAGAGAGTATGGAGGAGGTGAATGTATTCATATATTTGGGAGTGGACGTGTCAGGGGATGGGTCTATGAAAGATGAGGGAAATCATATAATTGATGAGAGGAAAAAGTGAGCGGTGCACTGTGGAGTTTGTGGAGACAAAGAACTTTATCCATGAGAGTATTGTTATACCAACACTCTTATATGGGTGTGAGGCATAGGTTGTGAATCTTGTAACAAGGAGAAGGCTGGAGGCAGTGGAGATGTCAAGTCTGTGGGCAATGTGTGGTGTGAATATAATGCAGAGAATACATAGTTTGGAAATTAGGAGGAGGTGTGGGATTACTAAAACTATTATCCAGAGGGCTGAGGAGGGGTTATTGAGGTGGTTCGGACATGTTGAGAGGCTGGAACAAAATATAATTACTTATAAATCTGAAGTGGCCTAAGGAAGGCTGGAGGGAGGGAGTAATGGAGGTTTTGTGTGCGTTGGGTTTGGACTTCCAGCAAGGATGCGTGAATGTATTTGATAGGAGTGAATGGAGAAAATGGTTTTTAGGACTTGACATGTGCTGTTGGAGTGTGAGCAAAGTAACATTTGTGAAGGGATTCAGGGAAACCGGCAGGCCGGATTTGAGTCCTGGAGATGAGAAGTACAGAATCTGCACTCTGAAGGAGGAGGGGTGTTAATTTTATTTTTATTTTATTAACACATCGGCTGATTCCCACCAAGGCAGGGTGGCCCGAAAAAGAAAACTTTCATCATCATTCACTCCATCACTGTCTTGCCAGAGGGGTGCTTTACACTACAGTTATAAAACTGCAACATTAACACCGCTCATTCAGAGTGCAGACACTGCACTTCCCATCTCCAGGACTCAAGTCCGGCCTGCCGGTTTCCCTGAATCCCTTCATAAATGTTACTTTGCTCACACTCCAACAGCACGTCAAGTATTAAAAACCATTTTTCTCCATTCACTCCTATCAAATACGCTCACACATGCTTGCTGGAAGTCCAAGCCCCTCGCACACAAAACCTCCTTTACCCCCCCCCTCCAGCCTTTCCTAGGCCGACCTCTACCCCGCCTTCCCTCTACTACAGATTTATACACTCTCGAAGTCATTCTGTCTCGTTCCATTCTCTTTACATGTCCGAACCACCTCAACAACCCCTCCTCAGCTCTCTGGATAATAGTTTTGGTAATCCCGCACCTCCTCCTAATTTCCAAACTCCGAATTCTCTGTATTATATTCACACCACACATTGACCTCAGACATGACATGTCCACTGCCTCCAGCCTTCTCCTCGTTGCAACATTCATCACCCATGCTTCACATCCATATAAGAGTGTTGGTATAACTATACTCTCATACATTCCCCTCTTTACTTCCATGGACAAAGTTCTTTGTCTCCACAGACTCCGAAGTGCTCCACTCACCCTTTTCCCCTCATCAATTCAATGATTCACCTCATCCTTCATAGACCCATCTGCTGACATGTCCACTCCCAAATATCTGAATACATTCACCTCCTCCATACTCTCTCCCTCCAATATGATATCCAATCTTTCGTCACCTAATCTTTTTGTTATCCTCATCACCTTACTCTTTCCTATATTCACTTTCAATTTTCTTCTTTTACACACCCTACCAAATTCATCCACCAACCTCTGCAACTTCTCTTCAGAATCTCCCAAAAGCACAGTGTCGTCAGCAAAAAGCATTTGTGACAATTCCCACTTTGTATTTGATTCTTTATCTTTTAACCCCACACCTCTTGCCAAGACCCTCGCATTCACTTCTCTTACAACCCCATCTATAAATATATTGAACAACCACGGTGACATCACACATCCTTGTCTAAGGCCCACTTTTACTGGGAAATAGTCCCCCTCCCTCCTACACACTCTAACCTGAGCCTCACTATCCTCATAAAAATTCTTCACTGCTTTCAGTAACCTACCTCCTATTCCATACACCTGCAACATCTGCCACAATGCCCCCCTATCCACCCTATCATACGCCTTTTCCAAATCCATAAATGCCACAAAAACCTCTTTACCCTTATCCATATACTGTTCACCTATATGTTTCACTGTAAACACTTGGTCTACACACCCCCTACCTTTCCTAAAGCCCCCTTGTTCATCTGCTATCCTGCTTTCTGTCTTACTCTTAATTCTTTCAATAATAACTCTACAATACACTTTACCAGGTACACTCAACAGACTTATTCCCCTATAATTTTTGCACTCTCTTTTGTCCCCTTTGCCTTTATACAAAGGAACAATACACGCTCTCTGCCAATCCCTAGGTACCTTACCCTCTTCCATACATTTATTAAATAATAGCACCAACCACTCCAAAACTATATCCCCACCTGCTTTTAACATTTTTATCTTTATCCCATCAATCCCAGCTGCCTTACCCCCTTTCATTCTACCCACTGCCTCACGAACTTCCCCCACACTCATAACTGGCTCTTCCACACTCCTACAAGATGTTATTCCTCCTTGCCCTATTCACGAAATCACAGCTTCCCTGTCTTCATCAACATTTAACAACTCTCCTCTCCTATTTTTAACTGTCAAATCCATTTGTTCCCTAGGCTTCCTCAACTTATTAATCTCACTCCAAAACTTTTTCTTATTTTCAACAAAATTTGTTGATAACATTTCACCCACTCTCTCATTTGCTCTCTTTTTACATTGCTTCACCACTCTCTTAACCTCTCTTTTTCTCTCCATATACTCTTCCCTCCTTGCATCACTTTTACTTTGTAAAAACCTCTCATATGCTAACTTTTTCTCTCTTACTACTCTCTTTTGACATCATCATTCCACCAATCGCTCTTCTGCCCTCCCGCACCCACTCGCCTGTAACCACAAACTTCTGCTGAACACTCTAATACTACATTTGTAAATCTACCCCATACATCTTCGACCCCATTGCCTACACTCTCACTAGCCCATCTATCCTCCAATAGTTGTTTATATCTTACCCTAACTGCCTCCTCTTTTAGTTTATAAACCTTCACCTCTCTCTTACTTACTGCTTCTATTTTCCTTGTATCCCATCTACCTTTTACTCCCACTGTAGCTATAACCAAAAAGTGATCTGATATATCTGTGGCCCCTCTATAAACATGTACATCCTGAAGTCTACTCAACAGTCTTTTATCTACCAATACGTAGTCCAACAAATTACTGTCATTACGCCCTACATCAAATCTTGTATACATATTTATCCTCTTCTTCTTAAAATATGTATTACCTATAACTAAACCCCTTTCTATACAAAGTTCAATCAAAGGGCTCCCATTATCATTTACACCTGGCACCCAAAACTTACCTACTACACCCTCTCTACATGTTTCTCCTACTTTAGCAATTAGGTCCCCTACCACAATTACTCTCTCAATTGGTTCAAAAGTTCCTATACATTCGTTTAACATCTCTCAAAACCTCTCTCTCTCCTCTACACTCCTCTCTTCTCCAGGTGCATACACGCTTATTATGACCCACTTTTCGCATCCGACCCTTATTTTAATCCACATAATCCTTTAATTTACACATTTATATTCCCTCTTCTCCTTCCATAACTGATCCTTCAACATTATTGCTACCCCTTCCTTAGCTCTAACTCTCTCAGATACTCCTGACTTAATTCTATTTATTTCTCCCCACTGAAACTCGCCTACCCCCCTTCAGCTTTGTTTCGCTTAGGGCCATGACATCCAACTTCTTTTCATTCATAACATCAGCAATCATCTCTTTCTTATCATCCGCACTACATCCACGCACATTCAAACAACCCAGTTTTATAAAGTTTCTCTTCTTCTCTTTTTTAGTAAATGTGTACAGGAGAAGGGGTTACTAGCCCATTGCTCCCTGCATTTTAGTCGCCTCATACGACACGCATGGCTTACGGAGGAAAGATTTTTTTTCCATTTTCCAATGGACAATAGAGAAAATAAAAAGAACAAGAGCTACTAAGAAAAAGAAGAAAAACCTAGATGTGTGTATGTATATATATGCATGTGCATGCCTGTGTAGTGTGACCTAAAGTGTAAGTAGAAGTAGCTAGATATACCTGTTATCCAGCGTGTTTATGAGACAGAAAAAAGACACCAGCAATCCTACCATCATGTAAAACAGTTTCAGGTTTCTGTTTCACAGTCACCTGGCAGGACGGTAGTACTTCCCTGGGTGGTGGCTGTCTACCAACCTACTACCTCAGAGGGGTCTTAATGTTGCAGTTATATAACTGTAGTGTAGGCACGCATCTGGCAAGACAGTGATGGAGTGAATGATGTTGAAAGTTTTTCTTTTTTGGGACACTCTACCTTGGTGGAAAGGCATTGTAAATATATATATATATATATATATATATATATATATATATATATATATATATATATATATATATATATATATATATATATATATATATATATATATATATATATATATATATATATATATATATATATATATATATAAATAAGACAACCACTATGAAAACTAGAAGAATTCCAAGCGCTTCCGTGACTACTCACATTATCAGGAACTATTCTTCTATTTTTTATAGTGGTTGTCTTGCATATTTTGATATCACCTGTTTACTGTGATCTTTTTGCATATATATATATATATATATATATATATATATATATATATATATATATATATATATATATATATATATATATATATATATTTTTATATATATATATTTATATATAATTTTATATATATATATATATATATATATATATATATATATATATATATATATGTCGTGCCGATTAGGTAAAACTGGTCAATTAGCAAGAACTCATCTAAATTGTCTTTCTAAAATTTTTCTTATAGTTTAAAGATATATTTTTTCATTTATGTTAATGTAGAATTTATAATTTTGTACCAAGAGAAACTTTGAAAACCTACCCATCCTATTACAACAAGTGCAATTTAATTTTATTTAGTTGGATTAGGCTAAATTAAATTGCGCTTGTTGTAATAAGGTTAGGTAGGTTTTCAAAGTTTCTCTTGGTACAAAATTAAAAAATTTTACATTAACATAAATGAAAAATATATCTTTAAACGTACAAGAGAAAATTTTAGAAAGGACTTAATTTTAGATGAGTTCTTAATATGACTAAGTTTTACTAATCGGCCCGAATATATATATATATATATATATATATATATATATATATATATATGTCGTGCCGATTAGGTAAAACTTGCGATTTTGGCTTAAATAGCAACGCTCACCTTGCCATATAAGACAAGTGAAAATCTGTGTATGCAATAATTTCGCAAATATCATTCTGAACATAACGAAAAAAATATATTTCATTGTGTTTGTTTATTATTAAATTAATGTTAACGTATCTAAAATATATTTAGTTGGATTAGGCTAAATTAAATTGCGCTTGTTGTAATAAGGTTAGGTAGGTTTTCAAAGTTTCTCTTGGTACAAAATTATAAATTCTTACATTAACATAAATGAAAAAAATATATCTTTAAACGTATAAGAGAAAATTTGAGAAAGGACTTAATTTTAGATGAGTTCTTGCTAATTGACCAGTTTTACCTAATCGGCACGACTATATATATATATATATATATATATATATATATATAATATATATATATATATATATATATATATATATATATATATATATATATATATATATATATATATATATATATATATATATATATATAATGTGCCGATAGTAAAACTGTCAATTAGCAGAACTCATCTAAAGTCTTTCAAATTTTCTTATACGTTTAAAGATATATTTTCATTTATGTTAATGTAAGAATTTATATTTTGTACCAAGAGAAACTTTGAAAACCATTTCCCTATTACAACAAGTGCAATTTAATTTTATTTAGTTGGATTAGGCTAAATTAAATTGCGCTTGTTGTAATAAGGTTAGTAGGTTTTCAAAGTTTCTCTGGTACAAAATTAAAAATTTTACATTAACATAAATGAAAAAATATATCTTTAAACGTACAAGAGAAAATTTTAGAAAGGACTTAATTTTAGATGAGTTTCTGCTAATTGACCAGTTTTACCTAATCGGCCTGACATATATATATATATATATATATATATATATATATATATATATATATATATATATATATATATATATATATATATATATATATATATATATATATATATATATATATATATATATATATATATATATATATATATATATATATATAT
>WNWK01041148.1:0-16596 GCA_009830355.1 Cherax destructor | reverse complement strand
CCAAAGCACTTTTCAAACAGTGTTTTGGTGACAGTTTCTTGAAGTTGGAAATGACCTGCTGGTCCATGGCTGGAGGAGAGGAGTGGTGTTGGGAGAAAAGAACTTCCTCTGATGAAATTAAACTTGTCAGACAAACACTTTTGCAAGTTGTGAGGGTGAGCAGGAGCATTGCCCAGTATCAGGAGGCACTTGAGTGGCAATTTTTTTTCCCAAGAGGTATTTCTTCACAGTAGGGCCAACACTCCAGTCACCCATTCCTTAAAAATCTCCATAGTGACCCATGCCTTGGTGTTAGCCTTCCAATGCACACACAAATTATTCTTGTAACACTGTGATTCTTGAAGGGTCTGGGATTTTCATAGTGATACACCAGTAAGGCTTCCTTAAAATCACCACTGGCATTGGCCCCACATCATAAGAGTTAGCCTGTCTTTCATAGGCTTGTGTCCTGGCATTGCCTTTTCCTCCTGAGTAATGTAGGTCCTGTTGGGCATTTTCTTCCAAAACAGGCCTGTTTCATCCGTTAAACACTTTTTGGGGGGAGGATTGTTCAGCCTCTACGAACCCTGGAATTCATGCAAAATTTTTCAGCTGCACGTTTGTCTGAGCTGGCTGCCTCACCATGTCTCAACATTTGTGTATGCCACTACGTTTCTTAAACCTGTCAAACCAGCCTTTGCTGGCTTTAAAATCCTCTCCTCACCACTGGTTCAGGCATTGTCTTCACAAGATCTGCGTGCAACTTCCTTGCCTTTTCACAAATTATCGCCATGGAAATACTATCACCCGCTCTGTTTTTCATGGATCCCCCCAACAAACAACTTCTCAACCTCACCCCTGTTTTCGATCTATTTTTCGTTAACATATCAACCCCTTTTGCAACATTAGCTTCCTTGATCTCTTTTCTCTTTGCCAGGATAGAGCTGATAGTAGAGGGGGTTTTGTTGTACATCCTGGCAAGATCACTCAGGCGTCCACTCATATTTTTTTATAATCTCTTTCTTCAGTTCGATGGTGTTTCTCACTTTCTTTACAAAGGGTGCCACTAGGAAGCTTCTTTGGACCCATGGTGACTTATTTCACAGTGACAATCACTAAACCACCAAAAAAGACACCAAATGTAGTATGAATGTTTGAAAGAGCGCGCTAGGTAATGTTCTCTCAATGGTAAACAACGCTTCACTGGCGGCGTCCTGCGCCCGCGCAGGCGCGGAGCAGGCAGACAGGTCTAATCGTTACAAAACCCACGAGTCTTTTTACGATTCTCGAAATCGAAAAAGCTTACGAAACACGATGTTTACGAAATAAGAACCTTACGAAACTAGGGTCCACTGACCTTTGTGCATATGCATGTGCACTTATGTGTGTGCATACATATACTTGTGAATGTGCATGTTTGTATAGGTGTATGATAAAACAAGACTAGAGCTGAACCCAGTCAAACAACTGGTGACACTTGGTGGACAATTCTTGTAGAGAAACTGGCTTTCAGGGTAAAGGGGTAGAGTTGATCTGTTTTTCTCACAAGAACCAAAAGACTGATCTTAATGAAACTCACACAAGGTACAGTACTCTCCTATGCTAGGATACATAATAGACAACAGCAGAGTAGGGCCCTAACTTATGAGGTTCCGAGTTACAAGATCTTGCACATTGGCACTTTGGGCCCAATTAATTTCGTATAAATAGCTCGCACTGTTGACAGTGGGAATGACTAATGCTGGCAGAAGAGCGTTGGAAGAAGGTGGCATTTTGGCTGGTGGCTGATAGTAAACATTCTACTGATACTTTGCTTGCTTTTGCCTTCATGTGTTTAATGTATTTTTTGAGAATGTACCTTAGAAAACAGAAGTGAATCATGACTGGAAAGTTCAACAGTAGTGGTAGTGATAACCAAGTGCATCAGAAAAAGATATCTATAACCTTTGAGATAATGTGCATGCAATTACAAAAGCATACTGAAAGTAAAGGATTGGGTAAAACTTGAGGAAAAAATTAATGAAATCAGATACAGAAAATTATGACTCAGGAACACATTAATTCATTTTCTCTTATTTCTTATGGGAAAATAAGTCTCAGTACTAAACAATTGACTTACGATTAATTTTCAGGAACACATTAACGTCATAAGCTGTGGCCCTACTGTATTGCAAAAAAATAATAATTATTTTTAATTTAGATCAATATACAAGTATACAAGTTTTAGAAAAAAAATAAATATCTCCCAAATGGCTAAAGGAGATAAAAAAATAGTAAGATGTAGTTTTAAAACATAATAAAGACATTAATTTTTCAGTTTGATATTCAAACTTCTCAGTGCTCCAGAAGAGTATTAATTGTATTAATAAAATTAGAAAATTTGGGAGGCTACAAAGCCCACTAAAAATTGTAATCTACAAAGCCACCCTACACTCTGACACTGCATTAGTAAATGTTCAACACTTCACAATATCTTCCACGTCACTGTGTTTCACTCTAGTCGTCCAACTGATAGCTGCTCATCTCTCTTTCTATAATTCACTTCACTTAGACTTCTCTTTACCTATTGCTTCCCTTTTTGTATGGCAACTTTCTATTATTCTTACTTTGGTTACCATTACTTAAGGGCTGATCACTGACATCAAGTTGCTCCTCTGAAGCAAGTACAGTGGACCCTCGCTTATCGACCGTTCCTGTTATCGGCCAACTCGCTTATAGGCTGGTTTTTCGGCTTCCGGTTATCAGCCGTTTATTCGCTTTTCGGCCATATGGGACGGGTCAACCCACGGGGATGCCACTTCCTCACACATATCACATTCAGTCTGCATCTGTCTCTTGTTGAATAAGGAATACTCTGCATGTTCATCCATTCATCCGTTCATTTTAGTGCTTGTTTATTAATTGTGACTGAAATAAAGGGCTGAGAGGGGAGAATGTGCCTGCTTCAGTGATTCTACGATATGTACGATACTAAAACAGCAGGAGTCGATAAAGGCTATAGCGCCAGCCAGCGATAAAGTGTAGCATTAACAGTGTATCAAGTAGTTAAGCGATTAGCAATAGAAAAATGAGGACATGAAACTTAACTCCTCCATCATTGTTTAAGGTATATGGGCGACTGACAACACCGCCGCCTCTGTTGCCGCTTATGCTTATGCTCTCAGTGGCCCTTATACACCCAACAACAACAACACAACACCATTCGTGACATATGTAATGACATATTTTATTCATTCTATAGTATATGTCATGTTTCTATGTTATTAATATTGTTTATTATGTCATATTAGATGAATTGTGATAGATAAATAAGCCGTAGTGTTGATATTAGTGTTATATTGAAGGACTATCTTGTCCTGTCTCCAAACAAACTCCTGCCGCAGCCACCACTAGCCACATACGTTATGATATATTTTAGTCATTCTTTAGTGTATATGTGTATCAGGTTTCTATGTTATTTATATTGTTTATTATGTCATATTAGATGAATTGTGATAGATAAATAAGCCATATAGAGTTGATATTAGCATCATATTGAAGGAGAATTTTGTTCTGTCTCCAAAAATACTCTCCTCCTGCCTTCAATAAAGGTATGTAATAGAGATTTAAATGTTCATTTATCCATTTCTTTAGTCATTTTATTTAGTTCTCATTGTTTTGTGTATGTAATACTATAGTTAATCTTAAAAAAAAATGTTGATATTTTTGTCTGGAACCTATTAATTATATTTACATTAATTCTTATGGGAAATATTTCGCTTTTAGGCCGAGCTTCTGGAATGGATTGCGGCCGATAATCAAGGGTCCACTGTACTTCAAAAGCCTCTCCTCATCCATTATCCATTAGCTTGTAGTTCAACAGCCTGCTCTCACTGCACATTTCTTCATACCTTTTATATCATACCTATTGAATCACTCCATAGCTATCTCTGTATTATCTCTATAATATCTCTCTTTATCCCCTATTTTCTCTCTCTCTATACTTTCTCAATTATCCCTCTCTCTCTCCTTATCTATACCATTCTTATCGCCAAGTGCATAAAAACTGTCAATCAAAACTATATTCATTAAAAATTAAAAAATTATACCATTTTCCACCTTCACCTACTTCATTATTCACCATAAATGCCACTGGAAAAAAGCAATGCTTTAACAATAGGGCGTATAAATAATACTGACCTAAGAACAAAGGTGTGTGCCGCATTGCCACTGAGAAGGACCAGGCCCCAGGTGGCTGCACCCGTGGCTAGGGATAAAGGTAGAGTTCCCAAAAACAAGAGGACGGGAAGCATTGCCAGTTCCTCTCCATTATTGCTCATAATGATCATGTCATCAGATACATCAAAATTTCTGAAAAAAAATTTTTGGGTCTTATTACACGCAGAAAATTAGCCTCTTTTCTTTTTACATTTTTTTCTTTCAAAATATTCAGAGCACTAGTGGAGATGCATTGATCAATGTCATGACAGTTAAAGGGTTAATCTGGTTGTTTTTGTTCTATAGTATCTTGCCCTTCCTCAAGCAGGTCATCATGTGTAAAATCTTCTCCAGATATTTAGACTACCTTAATGTACTGAAAGACTACTTTTGAGGTAGAATTGCCATATCTAAAGAAAAATAATTTACATACTGTGTTGGTTATCATTTACCTAAAAAACAATAATACATGTGGAAAAATTTTGGGTTGCTAAGCATGTACACTATATCCAGGTGAAAACTGACAGGACAAGATGGAAAAGACACAAGGAAAAACAGTCCACTAAGTGACTATGAAAGGTAAATGTAAAGGTTAATGAAATCTGACTTATCAGTACTGTTTTTAACAAGGAAAAATGAAGGTACATACTATGTAAATTCAGATTAATATAAAATAGCCCCCAAAAAACCTGTATGCAAAAATTTGGTAAGCAATTCCACAGAGTTTATTTCATTAAAAATACCTATGAATATTCTTAATCCCAAAAAAATATAGATAACCATATAGACATTAACAAAGTACAATATATAGACACCTCTATACACAATGTGATTTTAATACAAATTGCAAAGTAATGTTTAAATCCTTAAACACGAGGACTGGGGAGGCTAAATTCTGTCTGATAATCACGAGTTACACTACCAAGTTTTACTCACCGACTTCCTACAAGAAACAAGTACAAATTTAAATGTATTTTTAAAGACAATTAGGTACAACTACAAATGTTATTACTAGATTTTAAAACCTTGTTTTAATTTTTTAAATATTCTTAATCACACTAGAAATGTAATTCCAACGGACACAGAATTTCTCAAGAGAGGATCATTCAACACAGAGATAAAACTAAGTGAAGTATATTCTCTCAGATGAAAACTAAGCACCGAGCTCAATTCACTCAAACCCATCCCATGGTAAAAATTTAGGGTTAGTTACCATGCACTCAAATTACAACAGTGTTCACAGTAACAAAACTAACCCCTTCAGTAATAAGACACATTTTGATCATGTATATTATTATTTACCACCAAAGTTGTAAATGAACATGCATGTTTTACGACAGAAAACGTTCTGGAGTAAACCTGCACTCCAACTGGCCATACATGCAAAGATAATCTATTGTTAAGTTGCCTATAACTACTCATTACTATCGAAATATAGTACATCCAGTTAGATGTAACAGAGATCCATTACGGCACAACCGACTGAAAAGATATATGTACATGGAAAGTGAATGATAGCTAATGACAATGTAAATATATTTAGAAATGTATGGAAAAGAAAGGGAAATACTTGAAATAAACATATTACATATATAAATATAATACGATGATGCATGTAGGACAACGTAAAATAACGTGCAAAGAACAGTTTTAGAGATTCAAGCATATCTATTGCATAAATTTTACAATAATATAAAAGTAGACCATAATGCCAATGACATGTATTTCTCCTATGATACTAAAGAAAAAACTGTAAAGTACTTGTATGGTGGCATTCTTTGCATGAGTAAGATTTTGGTTAGATGTTTTCTGCCAGAGCAATCTGCTGAGCATCTGCTCAACAGAACAATCATCATCCCCTACCATTCCAGGCAGGATTCTGGGCCATGAGTTACAGAACCACCATTATTACATCTCCTGTTCCAGGGATGAACCTGGGTCTTGAGGTATGGAACTAGCCTTAACACATCACTTGTTCCAGAGCTGACCCTTGGTTTTGGCATGGAACTACTGTACCATTACTACACCCCTTGGTTCAGGGCTGCTTCTTGGTCTTAATCTATGAACTACCACTACCACACCCATCATTTCAGGGCTAAATTTGGATCCTGAGGTATGAAACTACTGTGCTAACTACAACACAGCAAGAGATATATTGCATAGCAAATGTAATAGCATAAAAATAAAGATTAATGTTAAATATGTGAGAAAAAGCAAATAAAGAAAAAATCTTTAGAAATCCAAGCACATTCATAAAGTCAAAAACAAAACCTAAAATATTTTACTAACTTGCTGATTTAAGAATTTATTTGAATAAAATGCCCAGCTCCTCAATATGCAAAGATTCACTTGTAAGGATAAAAATACTTGTATATGACCTAAGCCTTACTTCAGTATAATGCTGCTGATCTTAATAAAAGGAACAATGGCCAATGGTGAGAGGGTAAGCATGGATGAAAAGAAGGATGGACAGTAACCATCAATGCCAATCGTCTGAAAAAAGGAGAAAATCAAGATACGAAAATAATGCTTCAATGGATATACAAAGTACATCAGATATTTAATGAACACATTTAAAACAACTACGTATATACAATATGCACAAAGTAAACCTGTGTGATGATGAACCAATGACTGTTGCCTTGGGGAGTAATGCTTACTCAAATTTCCCGACCTAAATAAAATCGCCACTAAGAGTGTAACACCACACTTACACCAGCTGAGAAATGTGAAATCCAGTACAAACCAACGAAATACTTCTAGAGAAATAAGCGCTCATCTCTAGAAAGAGATAGAATGATAAGAAACATTGCCATTGTTTGACTCTGCCAGACATCACAGCTCTCTAATTCAAGCTTCCTAAACATAACAGACCTATTATATTCACACAATAAAACTTGGGCAGAGGTGGACATAACAGACCTACTATATTCAACAGATTGTATTAATGTTGGTAGAATTACAGTGGACCCCGGATTACAATGGCGCCAGATTACGATACATTTTCCGTAAAAATAATGGTTCGAAACGATGATCTGCTCGGAAAAACGCTATTCGTTTTGGGAAAGCTACACAGCACTCCATCCAGAGTCAGTGTGCCATTGTTTACCCAAGTGAGCGCCACCCACGCATTCATCCCATACATTTTGTCATTTTTCCACCGTTTTTAGTACCTGCAACTACTAAATAAGCCACCATGGGTCCAAAGAAGCTCCTAGTGCCAGCCCTGTGGTAAAGAGGCTCAGAAATATGGCAGGGAGTGTAGCAGGGATGCAGGGAGGTAGCAAGGATGCAGGAGTGTAGCAGGGATGCAGGGAGTGTGAGGGATGCAGGGAGTGTAGCAGGGATGCAGGGAGGTAGCGGGGATGCAGGGAGTGTCAGGGATGCGGGGGAGTGTGCAGGGATGCAGGGAGTGTAGCAGGGATGCAGGGAGTGTAGCAGGGATGCAGGGAGTGTAGCAGGGATGCAGGGAGGTAGGGGGGATGCAGGGAGTGAGGGATGCAGGGAGTGTAGCAGGGATGCAGGGAGTGTAGCAGGATGCAGGGAGTGTAGCAGGGATGCAGGGAGTGAGCAGGGATGCAGGGAGTGTAGCGGGGATGCGGGGGAGTGTAGCAAGGATGCAGGGAGTGTAGCAAGGATGCAGGGAGTGAGCAGGATGCAGGGAGTGTAGCAGGCATGCAGGGAGTGTAGCAGGCATGCAGGGAGTGTAGCAGGCATGCAGGAGTGTAGCAGGAAAGCAAGGACTTAGTACCTGAAGTGTTAATGGAAGGATTCCCTTCCAAACACTAGCATACTCCTTCCTTTTCCCCTCCTTCCATCTTCCACACATCAACAACTCTTCAAATAAGGTAAGTGTTAAGTTATTATACTGTTGTAGTATTTATTTGTGGTAATTTATATATACTTGCATCAATCTTCTGTGTAAGTTAATGTGTAAAAAATATTTATTTTTAATACTTTTGGGTGTCTGGAACGGTTAATTGAATTTCCATTATTTCTTATGGGAAAATATTTGAATTACGATATTTTCAGTTTACATAAAAACCCCCTGGAACGGATTAATTCGTTTCCGGGGTCCACTGTACTGACAATATGTTAAGTAAAAGAACACAAAAACAACTAATGTGACATTTTATTTGGGGAACATTTTGCTCTCTAGGAGCTTTGTCAGCGAAAACTTGATAAAGCTCCTGGAGAGCAAAATGTTGCCCAAAATGTCACATTAATTGTGTCCTTTTATTCACTACATGGGCCCTCCCCCTTTTGTGATTTTCAGTTTCGCCCTTTTTTTTAAAATATAGGCTCTGTTTTTTGACTTCCTCCGTTTTGGGTTGTCGGAGCATGTCAAAAAAAGAGAAAGTCAAAAGGGTTTTCAACAAGACTAGTGCCAGAGCTAAGGGGGCTGTCTTACGAAGAAACTAAGGAAAATCTGCCCGTGCACTGGAGGACAGGAAAGGGCAGGGGGACATGATAACGACATATAAAAAACTCGAGAAATTGACAAGGTGGACAAAGACAGGATGTTCCAGAGATGGGACACAGAAACAAGGGGGCACAGTTGTCAGGAAGTGGGAATAGCCTAGAAAGTGATGTAGTGGAGGCAGGAACCATACATAGTTTTAAGACGGGTTTGATAAAGCTCATGGAGCAGGAAGAGAGAGGACCTAGTAGCATACAGTGAAGAAGTGGGGCCAGGAGCTATGACTCGACCCCTGTAACCACAAATAGGTGAGTACATGCATTCTGATTCAGTGTGGCTTTATTTCTCAGCAGTGAACATAACCCTGTGAGGGGATACGAAACATTTTGTAATAATAAATTGTGTTTGCGCTTGTTATTTTGTGTGACTGCTAAATAAGCCACCATGGGCCCAAAAAGCTCCTAGTGCCAAATAAACAACAGGATGAAGCTGGCCAGATCACTAAGCAACCAATAATGTCTCTTCAGACACAGATCAAAACAATTCAAGGATCTCAACACCTAGCAGGAAGGGTTAACCAGCAAACAGATGTGATGGAGCAACAACTTCATGACTCAGTTACCATGAAAGTTCTGTCTTTCCATCAGACAGGGTACTTCCCCCCACCAGACAGGTACTTCCCCACACACACCAGCCGAGTATTCCCCACATCAGACAGGGTACTTCCCCACACACCAGCCAGGGTACTTCCCTACACAAACCAGCCAGGGTACTTCCCCACACACACCTGACAACCTATGCCTGTTGTGGAATCTATGATACATGGGGTTGGTCCTTGGTACCTAAAGTCTTTATGGAAGGATTCCCCTTAAAACAATAATCAGTCCTCCTCCCTCCTCCCTGTCTTCCATACACCAACAAGAGTCTTTAAAAAAGGTAAGTGTCATGTTAAATGTTCATTTATACATGTTATTTGTGCTTTATATTTATTTGTCATTTTTTTCTGTATGTAAATCTATATTTAATTTTTAAAAAAATTTTTTTTTAAATTTTTTGGGTGTCAACAGTTTAAATTTGGGATTTACATTATTTCTTAGGGGGAAAATGGTTTCAGTTTTCGTTAATTTCACATTTCGTCAGACTTCTGGAAGGGATTAATCACAAAAAGGGAAAGGGGTCCACTGTACTATATTCAAAATGACTTGCAGCAAAGGTGGGGTAACCAGAATAAACTCTAACCAAAGCTCATGTATATTCCAACCCCGATAAAGGGGTGAGAAGACAGGCTTTATACATGACACTGGATCCAAAACAATTCTGTATTTTATGGTATTTGACTGAAAAAATGAAGAATTTTTCAACCATCAAAAGGCAAGAAGATTAAATTCATCACTAAAAATAAAATAATGCAGCACCAAGATCGAACTAACCAAAGCAAGAAAATAGAAAGGGAAAACCCAAATAAAAAAGGAAAGGGGCAAGACCCTAAGAAAGAAAAATGTCTTTCAGACAGACAAAACATTTTGGCTCCCCCTGCGGGAAGGGGAAACGCAGCGTGTGGGCAAAATTAAACTCATTAATGAAAGTTCCTTTCCATGAAGAACCAGGTGGGGCTGTTATTCTATAGTGCATGACACTGAAAAAGAAAGACGAAACATGGACCCCCACCCCCACACCTAGTAGCTGGTGTCTCATGGCCCACAATACTTTTTTTTATTAATATTAGCCGCCACCAAGGGGGGGACCCAAAACAAGAAACACTTTCATCATCACTCTTTTTGTCTTGCCAGAGGCATGCCTACACTATGGTTAAAAAAACTGCAACATATCTCCACCCTCCTACAGAGCGCAGGAAATTTCTTCCCACCTCCAGGGCTCAAGTCCGGCAAACCCGGTTTTCCCCTGACCCTTCTAAATTTTACGGCCACACCCAACAGCACCGTCAGAAAAACCATTTGCTTCCACTCGCTCCTATCTAACACCCACGCATGCTTGTTGGGTCTAACCCCCTTTGAACAAAAACCCCTGTTAAAAAAAAGAACATTAAAGCTGTTTGATAAAAAAATCTAAAAAAGAATGCCAAAAAAAAAAAAAAAAAGTAAAAATTTTACTTTATTCACTGTAAAAAATGGGAAAAAACCTTCACCCAAGAATATTATCAGCACCTGTTTTAAAGTTAGCAAAAAATAGCAAAAACTATTAACTCACCTAGGGGACATAATATAAAAAATGTTAAAGATCTTACAGTATTACAATCAGCTCTTATAAAATCCTCATTAGTGAATTTTTCATAAACCCAAATTAAAGAAGGGCATTAAAAATTTCGAATAGCACTTACTATGAAGGCCTTTTCTGGGCAATTCAATACTGATATATTTTTTTCAGTTGTTTTATAAAAATGACATATATAAGGGTTTTAAAAGGGGCTGACTACATGTTTTAATTTTTTAAAAACCCTACCCAGTCAATCAGCCACAACAGTTGCATAAATTCCATTTGAAAACCAATCATGTATCTTGCAAAAGATTAAATAAATTTTTTTGGTTTTATGCACTGTAAGGAATTAATCCCAATTTTTTCTTAATACCCCTGTATAAAAGGACCGCTTTTCCCGAATTTTTTTACTAGGGGTTTTAAAAATTAAGTTTTGCGACATTATTAACTTCCCGATGTAAAGATGATTTTAAACGGTTCGGCAGGAGGGGAAAATTTTTTAGGGGGGTCCCCACGGGGGGTTTAAAACCATTGAGTCAGTGGGGAGTCCTATTTATCCCCCCCACCCTCACCCACCCAACCCTCCCAGCTTTCGTTTGGTTCGACACTGCAGGACGAAAATTCGGGAAGCTGTGTTTTATTTACATTCATTTCCTCATTTTTGCATTTTGATAAATATACCAAGCAATCATGGCACCCAGTAAGCATACAAGTGTTCCAGCAAGTGACAAAAAAAATTTTTAAGTTCAAGCTGGGAATTTAAAAAAAACGAGATATTAGATAATTTTAAGAGGTCAGGTGAGGGATATACTAGGGCCTATCCTTAATGAAGCCAGTTCAAACAGGGAAGAATGAGGAAAATATACAGCTTTTTAATGAAAAACCCCAAAATGTGACCTCATGAAAGAATGACACGTAGGTTCCAACAAGAAAATAAACTAAAAAACTTGTTGCTCGAGTGGATCGAACAGAAAACAAAGAAAAAGGGGCACCATTAGTTTTCTCAATTAGGGGGTTTATTTTTAAAGCAGTGTGTGATAAAAGGGAAAGGGAAAGGGAAAGGGCCCGAAAACGAGGTTTTTTCCATGGCAAGAACTTTAAGTTGCATAATAAGTTACATAATATTAAATTTTTTTTGGGGAAAATGCTTCGCTGATCATCGCACAAGAATTTCCCCGCTGAATTTCAGGAACACTGAGGGGTTTGGCCACAGCAAGTGTTTAATGCTGAAGACAGGTGTTTTCTGGGAAAAAAATGCCAACACGAACTTTATCAGTCAACAAGAGAAAAGTGCCCCGGCTTCAAGACAGCAAAGGACGCTTCACCTTTCTCCTTTTCAATGCATCAAGTGATTTCAAGTGGCCCTGGGTTTTAAACCCCTCTAAGAATCCTCGTGCTTTGAAAGGTGGGGTAAAAACACCTTACCGTAATTTGGAGGGCAAACCAGTCAGCATGGATAAGGGAAAAATTTATTGACTGGTTTAAGCATCACTTTTTTTCCTGAAGTCAAGACCCGCACAGCAAAAACCTTGCATTCAAGGCCCTTCATTCTTGATAACCCCCTACCATCCACAAGCTTTTCTGGGTGTGACCCCAAGTAAAAATTGTATTTTTACCTCCAAATACAACATTTTGATTCAACCACTGGGCTGGGGGTTGTGACAAAGCTAATATTATGATTCTGGGACTTGGTGAGCTGTTGGAGTGTGAGCAAGGTAACTTTTTGTAAAAGGTTTCCCAGAGAAACTGGTTAGCCAGCCTTGAGTCCTGGGGGGTGGGAAAGTAAAATCCCCCCTCTCTGAAGGAGGGTGGTAATATTTGCAGTTTGGAGGGTCATCTGAACTATAGTGTCTGCATGCATCTGGAAGGGTGAGGGGAATGGCGATGGTGAAAGTTTTTTCCTTTTCAGGTGCCCCTCCCTTTTGGTTTAGTTGGCCAGTGTGTTAACCCTTTGCTGTTCGGCCAAATTTTTTTTAACACATAAAGCTGTTTCCCAAGAGGCAGGGTGACCCAAAAAAAAAAAAAAAAAAAAAAACCTTTCATCCCCAGCATTTTACTTTTCCCCCCCCTTATGATGTAAATATGGCTAATTTTATAATACTGTACCAGTGCTCAGGGAAATTATAACCTTGCCCCTCCTGGTCTTATGGGGGTAAAAACCAGGAAAGAACCCCGAAGTACCTGTTTTATTTTGCCTTAAATACTCTTCATAACAATGGTCTTTCCAAACCCATTACAGTAATTATATATGTAATTCTCAAAGATAACAACACCTTAAATTTTGGAACTAAAATTATACTATTTGCATTGTACTACCAAAAGAAAATGTCTAATATGATGCAAATCAAGACAAGTGAAAATATCTTACCCGCAGCTGCTTAGCAAGGGTGAGAAGAGATGTGCCGCACAGTATGATGGAATCTGAGCCATAAAGCCATACTAGGCGTTGAAACACACCAACAAAGCTCCCTGAATACTGAAAAAAACATCTTTGCATTTTATTCTTTTCATGAATTTAAGGATAATAAAACAATAAAAATATAAGTTACTCCAGAGACATCTTGTGACAAAGAAGTTGATTTGAAAGACGTTGTGGTGAAGTAAGACAAATTTTACTGAAAATATTTTGGTTATATTACATTGTAACTAAATGAAGATTGAGATCTCAAGCAGTTTGGAAGTTTAGCAATTAACTCAAACTCTACTGTTGATAAAAATTAGCTACAGAACAATTTAATAAATTATTAAAATTCTTTTACATTTGCCTTGCAACTAAAACACTATAAAACTTACAGTATGGAGTAAGTACAAGCAGGGGTTTTGAATAAACTGGATGCTAGAGGAGGAATTATCACCAAGGCGTGGATGTCAATCCCGGCAATGTAAGATACACCTGGACCGCTGAAAAACATATACGTACTGTACAGTACAACTTGTCATAACTTTATAAATACAGTCTGGGCAGGAAAACCTTGACCACTGAAACATATGGCAAAAAGATGGATAAAGTCTGAACCACCTAGAAATCTTGGTAACTTTTGTACACCAACTGCAAGTGTGGTCATGCAGCTTCAAGTGTGGCCTCATCTGTCATGTTAACTCTGCACTATGTTCACTGAGCTCGATGATGGTATATCAGATGAATAATAATGGTAGAAGAGACAGGTTTTATTCTCTTGCTATGGCTGCTCCAGAGGTGGAACAGCCATAAACTGAGAACAAAACACTATCCTTTTCTACCTTATTATCCATGTAATATGCCATCATCTGAGATTCACTGTACACAGTGCAGAGTTTGACCCACAGGCTGCATAGCCACATTTGTAATTGGTGATGAAAGTCCAGACTTCAACCATTTGCTACTGTATGTTCAGTGATCAAAGTGCCTGCAGCCAGTGTCATAACTGTCTGCAAAGACTGTACAGTACTGTACTTGGATGTGAGTAAATAACAACAAATTTAAATTAAAAAAAAAAAACTATAGTGTAAACACAAATGTACTTTACATGTTAAGTTTGTCTGTTATAGAAGAGCCAAAAAAATCTCAAACATTACTAATTCAAAATCTTCCCAATACATTTTCAAATTTTTCAATAACCACAGGTGTTCTTGAGTTCACCAGGTCGAGTCTTAAGTTTCTTCCTTCTTATCCAATAAAATTTTGGGTCACCCTGCCTCGGTGGGAGACGCGACTTGTTGAAAAAAAAAAAAAAAAAAAAATGTTTTTAAGATTTAACTTGAATTACATTAACTTATATCACAATAAATTCTTTACTATGCCTCAAGTTTAAAACTATTGTTTCCATATATTTTACAGAGTGCAAACCAGTCCAGTACTAAGAAAAGGTCAAGTTCATTCTACTAACTTCAGCAAACAGTGAACAATTTAGTAATTTAAGACAATGTTAAGCCTTTCAGATGCACTCTTTTCTTTGATGAATGAATTATGGTCAAACACTAAGCACTTATATTTAATTACACATGTTCAAATTCAACTCTTCACAAGCACAGTTTTGCAAATTATAGTCTAACTCACTACAGTAAGACTACTTCTGTTATGCTATACTAAAATTTTTTTGCCTTCTATTCTTAAAACAACAACATAAGGTTTACTATAAGGAACTATAGTTTAAAACACACTTGGAACAACTGTAATATACAATAGTGCATTTTTATAAAATTTAATATGCACTAGAGAATAAACCCTGTGGGAAAATACATGACTAAACAGACAAGAATAATGATAAATGTCAAACACTACAATGAACAGGTAAATGCCAAAAGAATGGGAAAAAAACAAAGAAAAGGATATATTTTTTTGGGTTTGAACCATCTTCATCTGCTGAAGATGATCTCAAGTTTAAATATGCAAATTTTCATTACATTTTATCCAGGGATGTCCCCTGTTCAACCACTAGCATGTAAGTACTAACCAGGTATATCTTTTCATAACCCCCTTGAACTTCCTCCTGCAATTTCCCCTTACAACTGCTTTTCCATTCTTCTTTTCAACAGCAAACCCCAAAAATTTGCAGGATGGCAAGAAGCCCAAGTTTAAAATCCATAAATAATGATATCTATGTCCAAATAATCTTCCTTTCAAATCTGGGCGATTTTAAGTTTAAATGACACTTCTTAAAAAAATATTTTAAAAAAAACTTTTATAAAAAAAATGGTGTTGGGAAAACCAAAAGGCTTTTTTTTTTTTTTTTAACAAGGGCCCATGGTTAATTTTTAAATTAGAGGTGGTGCAGGCCCCAAAAAAATAGTGCTTTAAAACCCCCCTGAATAAATTTAAAACATTTGTATGAGTCCCTTCAGAATAATGTTTAATAAAAACCATGAATTTAGAGCAATGAAAAAACATTTTAAATTTATATTGTGAAAATTTCATTCCCAAACAAGTAAAAAAAATGATTTTATTAGTGAAAAAATTAAAAATATATTTGCAAATTATATTATTGACCAATATTCAATGTAATACATAATAAATTTCCAATATTAGTTCACAAGAAATCCAAGAGAACTAACTATAAACTTTTGAAGCTATTTGATACATTAATTTTTTTTGCAAATAAGAAAAGGGATTCAAAATTTAATAGCAATCATGAAGGCCCCGAAAAGCCATTCAATTTTTAGGTTTTTCAACTATTTTCAAAACAAAAATTTTATTTAAGAGGGGGGGTTTTTTAAGAGCTTTGGGATAAAGTTTTTAAAGCAGCAAACATGCTTTAAACACTATGCTTTAATATTCTACACTAACTTTTGGGGTAACCTTGGGAAGACCTGTTTTTAAAAAAAAAGTCCATAAGAGAGTCCAGGGATGGGGGATTCATGATAAAGCAAAGAAAAAGTTGACTGCCTTTTTCCAAGTCTGTATCCTGAAAACTGCATTGTTTTTAATTTTGGGGGATCCTGATAGTAACCCCGGGCACAACATATGGCAACTGAAATGAGTTTTCCCAACACTGCTCTTGTAATATAGTCATCACTGTAACCAATATTTGATTAAAAAAATTTAAAAAAACTCAACTTTAATTATGGTAAGTGGGTGTACTTACTAAGTATTACAGCTTGATACAGCATCAATGAAAATATTGGTAGAACTCGGGTAGGTTCAAAAGAATTTTTTTAAAAGCTAATTTCACTTTTGCATGGCATATAAAAAAAGTTTTTTGGGGCTGAAAGAATGCCTTTCAAATATGATCAAACAGACCTCCATTATACCCCTTTCCCTTTTCCATAACCATAATGTAGCTTGTGCTCTGAACATTAAAATCCATTTA
>WNWK01041147.1:0-16597 GCA_009830355.1 Cherax destructor | reverse complement strand
CGTCTTACCTAGAGTCTGGGGTTGGCCCCCTCTTTAACTTCAATGAGTCAGTGTTCGTCTTACCTAGAGTCTGGTGTTGGCTCCGTCTTTAGCTTCGTACTGAGCCAGTGTTCGTCTTCCCTAGAGTCTGTGTTGGCTCCGTCTTTAGCTTCGTACTGAGCCAGTGTTTCGTCTTCCTAGAGTCGGGGTGTTGGCTCCGTCTTTAGCTTCGTACTGAGCCAGTGTTCGTCTTTCCTAGAGTCTTATGTTGACTCCGCCTTTAGCTTCGTACTGAGCCAGTGTTCGTTTTACCTAGAGACTGGTGTTGGCTCCGTCTTTAACTTCGTACTGAACCAGTGTTCGTCTTACCTAGAGACTGGTGTTGGCTCCGTCTTTAACTTCGTACTGAACCAGTGTTCGTCTTACCTAGAGTCTGATGTTGACTCCGTTTTTAAAGCTTCGTACTGAGCCAGTGTTCGTCTTACCTAGAGTCTGGGGTTGGCTCCGTCTTTAGCTTCGTACTGAGAAAGTGTTCGTCTTTCCTAGAGTCTTGTGTTGGCTCCGTTTTTAGCTTCGTACTGAGCCAGTGTTCGTCTTTCCTAGAGTCTGGTGTTGACTCTGTCTTTAGCTTCGCACTAAGCCAGTGTTCGCTTTTCAGTTATTCTCGAGTCATCATGGACAAACAGCCAAAGGTTTTAAATATTAAAATAACGTCAATATCCTGTGTTTGCTGGGGTCGAGTCATAGCTCCTGACCCCACTTTTAACCGGCTTTTCCTATCTCTAGCCTCCAGGACCAACTCATACCTACTCCTAAAACTGCGTATGTTTGGCTTCATAGTCTCTATCCAGTAGCGCGTTCTATTTACCACCACAAGACAAGTGTTTCTTCACCTTCCCTGGGACGGAAGGGAAGGGGGCACAAGATCAAGATTTGTATATTCATGCAGAAGCTCTAAAACCCATAGGGATCACATAGACCCGGGTAAAGGAAGACACTCAGATTTGATCTAAGGAGACGTCGATCCCCGGAATGCCCTCAGGTAAGAGCTCTGTATGTGTGTGTGTGTGTTTGTACTCGCCTAATTGTACTCACCTAATTGTGGTTAAAGGGGTCGAGACTCAGCACCTGGTCCCGCCTCTTCACTGATCTCTACCGGGTCCTCTCTCTCCCTGCTCCATGAGCTTTATCATACCTCGTCTTAAAGCTATGTATGGTTCCTGCCTCCACTACATCATTTGGTAGACTATTCCACTTCCTGACTACTCTATGGCTGAAGAAATACTTCCTAACATCCCTGTTGCGTGGGTGTACTGGAGATATGGACGGTCGTAGTGAAACACACAAGTGGGTGGTAACTGTATATTGACATAGTCTGCGAGGGGAAACTGAGCCCAGCCTAACCTGTCACTACTATATCGGTCCAAGGAATGAGAGAGATGCCTGGAGGCGAGCGCACACATGCGCGGGTTCAGTACACTACTGACATCCTTTGACTCATCTGAGTCTTCAACTTCCAATTGTGACCCCTTGTTTCTGTGTTCCCTCTCTGGAACATCCTATCTCTATACACCTTGTCTATTCCATGCAGTATTTTGTATGTCGTTATCATGTCTCCCCTAACCCTCCTGTCTTCCAGTGTTGTCAGGCCGATTTCCCTTAACCTTTCTTCGTAGGACAGTCCCCTTAGCTCTGGAACTAACCTTGTCGCAAACCTTTGCACTTTCTCTAATTTCTTGACGTGGTTGACCAGGTGTGGTTCCAAACTGGTGCTGCATACTCTAGTATGGGCCTGACGTACACGGTGTACAGTGTCTTGAACGATTCCTTACTGAGGTATCGGAACGCTATTCTCAGGTTTGTCAGTCGCCAATATGCTGCAGCAGTTATCTGGTTTATGTGTGCTTCCGGAGACGTGCTCGGTATTATACTCACCCCAAGATCTTTCTCCTTGAGTGAGGTTTGCAGTATTTGACTTTGCATTTGGTGGGGTTAAATTCGAGAAGCCAGTTGCTGGACCAGGTGTCCAGTATGTCCATAACAAGACAAAGATCACAACAGCCAGGAAGATGACGGGGTGGGTATTGAGAACTTTCAAAACAAGGGAAATAATGCCGATGGTGACACTATTCAAATCGCTAGTGCTCCCTCACTTAGAATACTGCTCAGTGCTGACGGCCCCGTTCAGGGCAGGAGAAATAGCAGAGCTGGAACAAATCCAGAGATCGTTTACGGCTCACATTGAGCCATTGAAACATCTAAATTATTGGGAACGCCTTCAAGTCTTGAACATGTACTCATTGGAGCGGAGGAGAGAGAGATACATGATAATATATACATGGAAAGTACTTGAGGGCCTGGTCCCAAATCTGCACACTGCCATAACAACATACTGGAGTGAGAGATATGGGAGAAAGTGTAAAATAAATCCAGTGAGGAGCAGGGGTGCGGTGGGGACAATACGGGAGCACTGTATTAACATCCGGGGTCCCAGACTATTCAACATCTTACCAGAAGATATCCGAAACACGGCTGGAACCAGTGTAGAAGCCTTCAAGAGGAAACTGGACAAATATCTTCACCAGGTGCCAGATCAACCAGGCTGTGATGGATATGTGGGGCAGCGGGCCTCCAGCAGCAACAGCCTGGTTGACCAGGCAAGCACCAGACGAGCCTGGCCCATGGCCGGGCTCAGAGAGTAGATACTCTCGAAACTCTTCAAAGGTAAAGGTCTCTTTGTAGTCCTGCCTGATCCTCATCTGATTTAATTCTCCTCATTAACTTCACATCATCTGCGAACAGAGACACTTCTGAGTCTATCCCTTCCGTCATGTCATTCACATATACCAAGAATAGCACTGGTCCTAGGACTGACCTCCTTTGATATACCTTTGAAGAGTTTCGAGAGTTTATCTACTCTCTGAGCCCGGCCATGGGCCAGGCTCGTCTGGTGCTTGCCTGGTCAACCAGGCTGTTGATCCATTGCAGTGCCCTTCCTGTTATACACGCCTGATCCTCTAGCTTCTGCACTAATCTATTGTGAGGAACTGTGTCGAAGGCCTTCTTGCAGTCCAAGAAAATGCAATCAACCCACCCCTCTCTCTCGTGTCTTACTTCTGTTACTTTGTCATAGAACTCCAGAAGGTTTGTGACACATGATTTGCCTTCCATGAATCCGTGCTGGTTGTCGTTTATAATCTTGTTCCGTTCCAGGTGCTCCACCATTTTCCTTCTGTGTGTGTGTGTCAGTGTGTGTGTGTGTGTGTGTGTGTGTGTGTACTCACCTAGTTGTGGTTGCAGGGGTCGAGTCATAGCTCCTGGCCCCGCCTCTTCACTGGCCGCTACTGTGTATGTGTGTGTGTGTGTGTGTGTGAAGACCCTGAAACAAGGGAGTCCACTTACTGACCTGGATTCAGCATGGTTCATTCTCCCTGATGCTGAAGTCTGTACATACTAAATTAAGACACACCAGCCTTACCCTCCCTTTCTCCCTAACACTGCCACCACTCCTCCCTTTCTTCGTCCTTTCAGTTCTCAGTTCTCGTAAACAAACACACACCAGGAACAATCCACCCTCACAAGAATACAAACTCGTGACTTTCCTCTTAAAATCACTCTCAATAAAACACACATCGCGTAAAACAGCAAAGAAAACGGAGCCCGGTCATAATCATCCCACAGGGGTAACTCAAGACAAATATACTGAGTTTTCTTCTTAAACAATTCTGCAATGCTGATAGAAATCCTGGAATTTGGTCAGTACTGCATAAGTGAGGTGGTTCACTCTACACATCACAACATACAAGACACACCACCATAATTTTGGCATGACTTCCCACAAATTCATGGTCACAATACAATGTATGTGACTCGTGTGTATAACTGAATGCATGACTTAGTATATATTCACAGGATATATACACTAAGATGTGTATGTCTCTCAGTGTATATATTCTTTGAGTTTAATTCCCATTTTAAAGTATTCTTGACTGGTGGTGAACAGATAGCAAGCAACGTTAATGACCCTAATGAAGTCGATAGGATTTAAACCCCATTAGCCAAACAGCATATATTCTGACGAATCAATGTGTATGCACTGAACTAGCCATGAATATACACTTGGGGTGTATATTTCAAGTGTGTATATATTTACAGCTTAATCCTTGAGTAAGCAATTAAAAGTATCCTTGACTGGTGGTGTATAAGTTACAAGTAGTCTTAATGACCCTCATGTAGCCGATAGGCTTCAAACCAAATAAACCAATCAATGAATGCGTGGTATTCTTCCTAAGCCAAACATTACAAACAAAAATAGGTCCCATCTTGCCCTGTTCACTACAAAAAGTAGTAGTGAACAGGGCAAGATCCAGCATCAGCGAGGTCAAAAGCTCAGTGCCCCAAGGCACTGTCCTGGCACCTCTGCTGTTTCTCATCCTCATAGCAGACATAGATAAAAACACCCAGCACACTTTTGTATCATCATTTGCAGATGACACTAAAATAAGCATGAAAGTCACTACGGTAGAGGACACTGAAAAATTACAGGAGGACATAAGCAGGGTCTTCCAATGGGCAGTGGAGAACAACATGACGTTCAATGGTGATAAGTTTCAGCTGCTTAGGTATGGAAAAAATGAAGAACTCAAAAGGAACACTATATACAAAACGCAAGAGGGTCACCACATAGAACGAAAGGAACACGTAAAGGACTTGGGAATAATTATGTCTGCTGATCTGTCTTTTAAAGACCATAACAAGACAAAGATCACAACAGCCAGGAAGATGACAGGGTGGGTATTGAGAACTTTCAAAACAAGGGAAATAATGCCGATGGTGACACTCTTCAAATCGCTAGTGCTCCCTCACTTAGAATACTGCTCAGTGCTGACGGCCCCGTTCAGAGCAGGAGAAATAGCAGAGCTGGAACAAATCCAGAGATCGTTTACGGCTCACATTGAGCCATTGAAACATCTAAATTATTGGGAACGCCTTCAAGTCTTGAACATGTACTCATTGGAGCGGAGGAGAGAGAGATACATGATAATATATACATGGAAAGTACTTGAGGGCCTGGTCCCAAATCTGCACACTGCCATAACAACATACTGGAGTGAGAGATATGGGAGAAAGTGTAAAATAAACCCAGTGAGGAGCAGGGGTGCGGTGGGGACAATACGGGAGCACTGTATTAACATCCGGGGTCCTAGACTATTCAACATCTTACCAGAAGATATCCGAAACACTGCTGGAACCAGTGTAGAAGCCTTCAAGAGGAAACTGGACAAATATCTTCACCAGGTGCCAGATCAACCAGGCTGTGATGGATATGTGGGGCAGCGGGCCTTCAGCAGCAACAGCCTGGTTGACCAGGCAAGCACCAGACGAGACTGGCCCATGGCCGGGCTCAGAGTAGATACTCTCGAAACTCTTCAAAGGTAAAGGTAAAGGTATGGTGACCTCTGAAAACGGCAACTGCAGCCAAAGCTTCACAGAAAATGAAGTGCTTAGTGTTATATCGGTGCTGATATTGATGATATTTAGTGATATTTGATGATATATTTGATGATACTGGGTGATATTTGATGATAATGGGTAATATTTGATGATATAGGGTGATATTTGATGATATTGGTGATATTTGATGATACTGGGTGATATTTGATGATACTGGGTGATATTTGATGATACTGGGTGATATTTGATGATACTGGGTGATATTTGATGATATTGGTGATATTTGATGATACTGGGTGATATTTGATGATAATGGGTAATATTTGATGATATAGGGTGATATTTGATGATAATGGGTGATATTTGATGATATTGGTGATATTTGATGATACTGGGTGATATTTGATGACACTGGGTGATATTTGATGATACTGGGTGATATTTGATGATATTGGTGATATTTGATGATACTGGGTGATATTTGATGATACTGGGTGATATTTGATGATATTGGTGATATTTGATGATACTGGGTAATATTTGATGATATTGGTGATATTTGATGATACTGGGTGATATTTGATGATATTGGTGATATTTGATGATACTGGGTGATATTTGATGATACTGGGTGATATTTGATGATATTGGTGATATTTGATGATACTGGGTGATATTTGATGATATTGGTGATATTTGATGATACTGGTTGATATTTGATGATATTTAGTGATATTTGATTATTATTATTATTATTATTATTATTATTATTATTAAACGATATTTGATGATAACTGATGATATTTGGAGTGGAAATTCCTTCTAACGTGAGTTACAGTCACATGGTGAAGCACAGTTGATCTTTACATCATATAATCCAGATTTGTCCCACTAGTTAACCAAGGTCGCGAGTAAATGTCACATCAAGAGATGTTATAGCTTGATATAATAGGTAATAATAACAATAATAATATAATAATAATAACGATAACAATAATAATAACAATAATTATAATATAATAATAACGATAACAATAATAATAATAATCATAATCATAATAACAATAATAATAATAATAACGATAATAATAATAATAATAATAATAATATTAATAACAATAATAATCATAATAATAACAGTAATAATAATAATAGCAATAATAATAATAACGATAATAATAATAACAATAGGAGGTTAGTGTGGAGAAGAGTGAGTGGTGTTGGCAGGTATAAGGAGAAGAGAAACTGGTATGATGGAGGTGAACTGTGAAAAACTCTGACGTCTGCCATTATCATCCATCATCATGCTATTGACATGTTTATGACGTTGCCTGCGGCTGCCAACACCAGCGTGGCTGCCAACACCACCACAACTACCAGCACTACCACCATCAACGCTATCAGTCACACTGGCACCAACAAGAGCACTGCTGAATACACGCTGCTTCACACACAGTGTCCACTGTAGGCTAATTTGTCACTAGTCGCCACACCTATTAACAACTGACCCCTTACCCCTTACCCAGCCTCCCCTCTCCCCCTCATTCAGGCACCATTACCCCCTCCCTCCTAGTCCTCTTCCTAAGTTTCCATAATTATCCTCTTTAACTACCATTAACAATTTTTTGTGTAAATGGTATTCCCCCCCCCTTCCCACCTTCATGGTAGTGTTATTATCACATCTGCGGTGGATAATGAGATCCTTCAAAACAAAGGATGCAAAGCCAATGATGATCTTTTTAATTCACTTCTCTCTAGGCTGGAATACTGCTCTAAACTAACATCTCCATTCAAGGCAGGTAAAATTGCAAATCTAGAGAACGTACAGAGAACCTTTACTGCGCGTATAAGTTCAGTCAAGCACCTAAATTATTAGGAACATTTGGAGTTTCTTGACTTGTACTACCTGGAGCGCAGGCGAGAGAGATACATTATAATTTATAACTGAAAAATCCTAGAGGGACTGGTTTCAAATCTGCACACAGTAATCACTTCCTACGAAAGCAAAAGGCTTGGCAGACAATGCAACATATCCCCCAATGAAATCAAGGGGTGTCATTAGTACACTGAGACACCACAATAAGTGTCAGGGGCCCAAAACTACTCAACAGCCTCCCAACATACATAACGGGGATTACCAATAGGTCCTCTGCTGTTTTCAAGAGGAAACTGGATAAGTTCCTAAAGTCAGTTCCTGACCAGCCGGGCTGTGGTTCATACGCTGGACGGTGTGCAGCCAGCAGTAACAGCCTGGTGGATCAGACCGAGCCACCAGGCCTGGTATGGGACCGAGCCGAGGGGGCGGTGACTCCCTGAAGTGACTATAGGCAACCTACAGATTACCTCACATTCCCCAGGCGATGTATGACCCTTACGGGCTTAACTCTTTCCCACTGAATATACTCATAACCCCACCATATAAAAAAACACCTCAACCCCCTTCTCCCTCCCTCCATCCTGGATGCAACCCCCCTCTTCACTTCCCCTACCCTCTTCACTTCCACCACCCTCTTCACTTCCAACACCCTCTTCACTTCCACCACCCTCTTCACTTCCCCACCCAGGTAGGTAGACCCTCTTCATTTCCCCACCCTCTTCACTTCCCTCACCCTCTTCACTTCCCCACCCTCTTCACTTCCCCACCCTCTTCACTTCCCCACCCTCTTCACTTCCTCTACCCTCTTCACTTCCCCTACCCTCTTCACTTCCACCACCCTCTTCACTTCCAACACCCTCTTCACTTCCACCACCCTCTTCACTTCCACCACCCTCTTCACTTCCAACACCCTCTTCACTTCCAACACCCTCTTCACTTCCACCACCCTCTTCACTTCCCCACCCTCTTCACTTCCCTCACCCTCTTCACTTCCCCACCCTCTTCACTTCTCCTACCCTCTTCAATTCCACCACCCTCTTCACTTCCCCACCCTCTTCACTTCCCTAACCCTCTTCACTTCCCTCACCCTCTTCACTTCTCCTACCCTCTTCACTTCCCCACCCTCTTCACTTCCCTCACCCTCTTCACTTCCCCACCCTCTTCACTTCTCCTACCCTCTTCACTTCCCCACCCTCTTCACTTCCCTCACCCTCTTCACTTCCCCACCCTCTTCACTTCCCCACCCTCTTCACTTCTACCCTCTTCAATTCCACCACCCTCTTCACTTCCAACACCCTCTTCACTTCCCTCACCCTCTTCATTTCCCCACCCTCTTCACTTCCCCACCCTCTTCACTTCTACCCTCTTCAATTCCACCACCCTCTTCACTTCCACACCCTCTTCACATCCCTCACCCTCTTCATTTCCCCACCCTCTTCACTTCCCCACCCTCTTCACTTCTCGTACCCTCTTCAATTCCACCACCCTCTTCACTTCCAACACCCTCTTCACTTCCCCACCCAGGTAGGTAGACCCTCTTCATTTCCCCACCCTCTTCACTTCCCTCACCCTCTTCACTTCCCCACCCTCTTCACTTCCCTCACCCTCTTCACTTCCCCACCCCTTCACTTTCCCCACCCTCTTCACTTCCCCACCCCTTCACTTTCCCCACCCTCTTCAATTCCACCCTCTTCAATTCCAACACCTTCACTTCCCTACCCTCTTCACTTCCACCACCCTCTTTACTTCCTCACCCCATTCACTTCCACCACCCTCTCTTCACTTCCATCACCCTCTTCACTTCCCTCACCCTCTTCACTACCCCCACCCTTTTAATTTCCACTACCCTCTTCGCTTCCCCTAATCCCCTTCACTTCCTCACCCTTTTCACTTCTACACCCTCTTCACTTCCCCCACCCCGTCTCCCTACACAATCGTCTTTAACCACTGACAACCCCCACCAACCAGTCATCCCCACCTTCCCTCCTCCCACCAACCACAGCATAGTATTGACTACCCAGCAGAGGATGGGATAGGGGAGAGGGTAAGGGGGGGAGGGGATGAGGGGAATAGGATAGGGGATGTGGGGGAAGTAAACCCATTTGGTAGCGCGGCTGGTACTGACACTTTCCTTATCAGAGTGAAGGTGTTTGTGGAACAGAAGTGCCAGGTCCAGTGCCACTCGTTCCTCCCCCCGGAGCCAGAGACCCCGCACCCCTACCTGGCACTGAAGATGTGACCTCCTCCCCCGCTTGACACTGGGAATGACCTCCACTTGGCAGTGAATCTCCTCACTTGGCAGTGACTCTTCCGCTTGGCAGTGACTCACTCCCCTTCCCTCTTGGCAGTAAGTGTTCTCCCCGCCCCCCTGTGGCAGTTTGGGTGTGGGCCATTACTCACAGAACTGAATTCTTTAGCTTTTCCCATGGTTGGTGTCTGCCACAAAACTACATCAATCTTCCTGGCAGTGTGAGGCAGGCAGGCAGGCAGGCAGGAAGAGAGGCAGGCAGGCAGGCAGGCAGGCAGGCAGGGAGGCAGTGTGAGGCAGGCAGGCAGGTATGGTGAGGCAGGCAGGCATGGTGAGGCAGGCAGGCAGGCAGGAAGAGAGGCAGTGTGAGGCAGGCAGGCAGGTATGGTGAGGCAGGCAGGCATGGTGAGGCAGGCAGGCATGGTGAGGCAGGCAGGCATGGTGAGGCAGGCAGGCAGGCAGGCAGACAAGCAGGCAGACAGGCAGGCATGGTGAGGCAGGCAGGCGGGCAGGCAGGCAGGCAGGCGGGCAGGCAGGCAGGCAGGCAGGCATGGTGAGGCAGGCAGGCAGGCAGGCATGATGAGGAAGGCAGGCAAGCAGGCAGGCATGGTGAGGCAGGCAGGCAGGCCAAGCAGGCAGGCAGGCAGGCAGACAGACAGACAGACAGGCAGACAGACAGACAGGCAGGCACACACCATCACTAACACAACACTTGCAAGTGAACACTTCTCAAATCTATATTCAACAGACTAACACTCTCCACCCCCCACTCTCTCTCTGAGGTCACCCATACACTCCCATCTTAAAGGTCACCCCTACACTCCCATCTTAATTAAAGGTCACCCCTACACTTTAATCTAAAAGCTCACCCCTACACTTCCATCCTGAAGGTCACCCCTACACTTCCATCTTAAAGTTCACCCCTACACTTCCATCTTAAAGGTCACCCCTACACTTCCATCTTAAAGGTCACCCCTACACTTCCATCCTGAAGGTCACCCCTACACTTCCATCCTGAAGGTCACCCCTACACTTCCATCTTAAAGGTCACCCCTACACTTCCATCTTAAAGGTCACCCCTACACTTCCATCTTAAAGGTCACCCCTACACTTCCATCTTAAAGGTCACCCCTACACTTCCATCTTAAAGGTCACCCCTACACTTCCATCCTGAAGGTCACCCCTACACTTCCATCTTAAAGGTCACCCCTACACTTCCATCTTAAAGGTCACCCCTACACTTCCATCTTAAAGGTCACCCCTACACTTCCATCTTAAAGGTCACCCCTACACTTCCATCTTAAAGGTCACCCCTACACTTCCATCTTAAAGGTCACCCCTACACTTCCATCTTAAAGGTCACCCCTACACTTCCATCTTAAAGGTCACCCCTACACTTCCATCTTAAAGGTCACCCCCTACACTCCCATCCTGAAGGTCACCCCTACACTTCCATCTTAAAGGTCACCCCTACACTTCCATCTTAAAGGTCACCCCTACACTTCCATCTTAAAGGTCACCCCTACACTTCCATCTTAAAGGTCACCCCTACACTTCCATCTTAAAGGTCACCCCTACACTTCCATCTTAAAGGTCACCCCTACACTTCCATCTTAAAGGTCACCCCTACACTCCCATCCTGAAGGTCACCCCTACACTTCCATCTTAAAGGTCACCCCTACACTTCCATCTTAAAGGTCACCCCTACACTTCCATCTTAAAGGTCACCCCTACACTTCCATCTTAAAGGTCACCCCTACACTTCCATCTTAAAGGTCACCCCTACACTCCCACACTTTATCAGTGTCATCCTACTATTGAACCTAGAATTTGTATGAGTGTCGTCCTTGCCCAACTTACTGAACCTCTGGTTCAAGAACGCTGAACAGCGTTCATCAAGGACAGTGTGAACCTTTAAGTTGATATTAACCAGGTCTCCCAGTGGCCACAGACAACAATATGATGTTCAATGAGAACAAATTTCATTTGCTTCTTTACGGAAGAACTGAGGAATTGAAAAGCAAATCAGAGTACAAGACAAACTGGAATCATTCAATAGAGAGAAATTTAGCTGTGAGAGATTTTAGAGAAACAATTTCCGATTTCACATTCATGTATCGCAACAATCAGTAATAATGGCAGAACTACCGATAAAATGTTAGGTAAATGGACACAGATGCAACTAACTCGGTTGGTAGCACAATAAGCTTATACACTGAGGTCCGTGGTTCGATCCCCAGTACGGGTGGAAACACGAGTGTTTCCACTAGGGTGCAAACACGATCGCAGGCTGTGATCGTGTTTGCTTGTACTTCCTCCTCTTTTCTGCAACATTGCAAGCTCCTGATGTGTTGATTGCAATACGAAAGGCCTAAAGCTATCATTCAACTCCCCCGGTGATTATTTTACATCTTGTATCGTGCGTTCGCTATTTTTTGCTTAATATGACTCTAAATTACGTAGTGTGTGGCTTGATAGTGTGTTGTGTGTGTGGGGGGGGGGGGGTCGTGGGTCCTCCTGACCCTGCCACTCATCCTGCACTGGCCACAATTTTTTTGACTTCATGTACTTTATCTAAGTACGGTTCATTTATGAATGAGGAGGCGAATCATAGAACTGATTTTGGAAAAAAGGTAAGTGGTGCACTGAGGATTCTGTGGAGACAAAGAACGTTATCCATGGAAGCGAAGAGGGGAATGTATGAGAGTATAGTTATACCAACACTCTTACATGGGTGTGAAGCATGAGTGGTGAATGTTGCAACAATAAGGAATGTTGCACTGGAGATGTGGTGTCTGAGGGCAACGTGTGGTGTGAATATTATGCAGTGTTAACAATAAAAAAAAATCATATTGAAAGCAATTGATCAATACCCTCCAGGTAGGTAGACCCCCTCCCCACCACACACACAACTGTTTTACAGTTGAATTTCCAGGCTGTTGGTGCTAGCCGCACTAAGTCAAAGATTTGTCTATAATATACATACATTTATACTACTTCTACAAAGAGATAAAGAAAATGTAATTTTTATGTGTGTAGCAGAGCTTAATGGCAGAGTGTGACCTTTAAGACACTCTTCAGAGGCAGCGGTCGACCTTCAAGCCACCACACTGAGACCTTCATACCTTTGATATACCTTTGAAGAGTTTCGAGAGTATCTACTCTCTGAGCCCGGCCATGGGCCAGGCTCGTCTGGTGCTTGCCTGGTCAACCAGGCTGTTGCTGCTGGAGGCCCGCTGCCCCACATATCCATCACAGCCTGGTTGATCTGGCACCTGGTGAAGATATTTGTCCAGTTTCCTCTTGAAGGCTTCTACACTGGTTCCAGCCGTGTTTCGGATATCTTCTGGTAAGATGTTGAATAGTCTGGGACCCCGGATGTTAATACAGTGCTCCCGTATTGTCCCCACCGCACCCCTGCTCCTCACTGGGTTTATTTTACACTTTCTCCCATATCTCTCACTCCAGTATGTTGTTATGGCAGTGTGCAGATTTGGGACCAGGCCCTCAAGTACTTTCCATGTATATATTATCATGTATCTCTCTCCTCCGCTCCAATGAGTACATGTTCAAGACTTGAAGGCGTTCCCACAATTTAGATGTTTCAATGGCTCAATGTGAGCCGTAAACGATCTCTGGATTTGTTCCAGCTCTGCTATTTCTCCTGCCCTGAACGGGGCCGTCAGCACTGAGCAGTATTCTAAGTGAGGGAGCACTAGCGATTTGAATAGTGTCACCATCGGCATTATTTCCTTGTTTTGAAAGTTCTCAATACCCACCCCGTCATCTTCCTGGCTGTTGTGATCTTTGTCTTGTTATGGTCTTTAAACGACAGATCAGCAGACATAATTATTCCCAAGTCCTTTACGTGTTCCTTTCTGTTCTATGTGGTGACCCTCTTGCGTTTTGTATATAGTGTTCCTTTTGAGTTCTTCATTTTTCCATACCTAAGCAGCTGAAACTTATCACCATTGAACGTCATGTTGTTCTCCACTGCCCATTGGAAGACCCTGCTTATGTCCTCCTGTAATTTTTCAGTGTCCTCTACCGTAGTGACTTTCATGCTTATTTTAGTGTCATCTGCAAATGATGATACAAAAGTGTGCTGGGTGTTTTTATCTATGTCTGCTATGAGGATGAGAAACAGCAGAGGTGCCAGGACAGTGCCTTGGGGCACTGAGCTTTTGACCTCGCTGATGCTGGATCTTGCCCTGTTCACTACTACTTTTTGTGTTCTTTGTGTTAGGAACTCAAAAATCCATCTGCCTACCTTCCCCGTAATGCCTATGGCCCTCATTTTGTGCGCTATCACTCCATGATCGCATTTGTCAAACGCCTTTGCAAAATCTGTGTAAATCACATCTGCGTTTTGGTCGTCCTCCAATGCCTCCGTAATTCTGTCATAATGGTTCAGCAGCTGTGACAGGCATGATCGACCCGCTCTAAAGCCATGCTGGTTCGGGTTATGTTGGTTGTGCTGGTCCATGAACTTTGTAATCTGCCGTCTCATCCCTAATGGTCTGTGAGACCTGCATGGTGGTCTGAGTACACCTAATGGTCTATCAGACCTACACAGTCTAGACACAAAAGCATCACCAGGTGCCAGATCTACCAGGCTGTGATGGATATGTAGGTCTGCGGGCCACCAGCAGCAACAGCCTGGTTGACAAGACAAGCACGAGACAAGCCAGGCCCAGGGCCGAGTTCTGGGAGAAGAAAAACTCTCGAAACTCATCAAAGGTGTATCATAGGAACACAGAGACAAGTATACAAAAGTATAGGATAAAGTGTCGCTGTGTAAATCACATACATGTGTGGACATTACTGTGTGCACATAAGGTGCACATGCATTTATGTGCACACACAATATGTACACAATCATGTGCACATAATATGCACACAATCATGTACACACAATCATGTGCACACAATCATGTACACCACAATATGCACACAATCATGTACACACACAATATGCACAATCATGTGCACACACAATATGCACACAATCACGTACACACACAATCATGTGCACACACAATATACACACAGTCATATACACACACATTACTGGGGACACTGATACAACATTTTACATCATAAAAGTCAACAAACCAATAAAAGTGGCATTTATTTATGAAGGGGGGCGAGCGCCCCCTTATTTAATATTCTATTTTAAGTTGCCTACTACAAACCCTGGATAAGAGATATCTGCTCCAGCTTCCTTGTTATCTACCTCTACCTGACTTAATCCTGGCGGCGCAATAATAATAATAATAATAATAATAATAATAATAATTAATCTTTATTTTACAAGTACATGATACAACTTATACAGACCATAGCTGATATCAATGACATACTATATAAAAAGCCCCTGGTTATGCAGAGCATTTCGGACAACTTAGGTTAATTTTGTCCCAGGATGAGACCCACAGCAGTCGGCTAACACACAGGTACCTACTTACTGCTAGGTGAACATGGACAGCAGGTGTCTTAAGGAAACACGTCCTAATGTTTCCACCCGTACCGGAGATCGAACGACGGATCTTAATGTATGAGCCGAGTGCGCTACCTTTGATATACCTTTGAAGAGTTTCGAGAGTATCTACTCTCTGAGCCCGGCCATGGGCCAGGCTCGTCTGGTGCTTGCCTGGTCAACCAGGCTGTTGCTGCTGGAGGCCCGCTGCCCCACATATCCATCACAGCCTGGTTGATCTGGCACCTGGTGAAGATATTTGTCCAGTTTCCTCTTGAAGGCTTCTACACTGGTTCCAGCCGTGTTTCGGATATCTTCTGGTAAGATGTTGAATAGTCTGGGACCCCGGATGTTAATACAGTGCTCCCGTATTGTCCCCACCGCACCCCTGCTCCTCAGTCAAATACAGAGGGGGCAGGCGTGGTAGCGAAGTAAAGATGATGTAATCAGTCCATCAACCTTGGAGAAAAAGTATTTGAGGTGGTCAGTACCTCAGCCTGGAGAAGAGTTCAGCTCCATGGTCTGGAACGATGTGCATACCTGGAGTATACCTGGAGAGGGGCATTATCAATAAATCTTTAAGAGTCTTCAAGACTGAACTTGACAGATACCTCTAAACAGTTCCTGATCAGCCAGGTTGTGGTGCATACGTCTACCTGGAGGGTATTCCGGGGATCAACGCCCCCGCGGCTCGCTCCACGACCAGGCCGTTGCGGGCGGCGGTGACTAATAACCAAAAGGACTGGTCTGGAACCAGGTCGCAAGGGCGGTGACCTCCGGAATCGACTCCAGATAGACACCAGGTAGGTAGACGTAGCTCCCTACAGATTAAGGGGTTTCCATGAACAATGAAATAATCTACAATTATTCCACAACGTTGTTTCTGTTATCTGTTAGTGGTTCTGGGGATTATCTTCCCCGGGACCAGGTCCCAGACCAGGCCTCCGAGGTTTACCTGGAGGCCTGGTCACAGACCGGGCCGCAGGGGCGTTGACCCCTGGAATTCTCTCCAGGTAAACTGAATGTAAGAAGAGGTTTGTAAGATTTACCTGCAAACTTACGTGTTCCAGAGAGAGAAAGAGAAGTCAGCACTCCTGTCACAGTACAAAACAACAACTTTACAAATAACAACAACAGAAAGGAGGAACACTGCAGCAGGCCTATTGGCCTATACTAGGCACAAACCCAAACCCTTGGTGGGTGGTCACGCGGGGTGGAGCTCCGTCTTAAATTGCGTTTACTGATAGTAGCTGAGGAGACACAGTGCGAGAATTAAGTGTGTGTAACCATAAAGTGCATATACGCATTTGAACCAACATAAGAGAAATCGCAGTGAACATTAAATAGGAAAAAATATAGACTATAGTGTAAATTCTAGAGTGCCGGTGGAGCAACCGTTACCGTGGGAATAGGCCTGGAGGCCAGTGAATTATTGCCAGATACATCCAAATTCGGAGGTGAAAATTAACAAACATATATTGAACTAACTAAGTAATATAGCGAGTGGCAAGGATATATATGTGCAGTGATACAGTGAACCAAATCTGTAGTAAGAAATAGT
>WNWK01041146.1:0-16598 GCA_009830355.1 Cherax destructor | reverse complement strand
TGAAAGATAGGTATTAGGAGAATTTGGGACGAAGAGTAAAAACTTTGTCCATTGAGTAGTTTGAAACAGAGAGTTTAAGGAGTGAGTGACGAGCTGGTCGTTCTGCGATGAACGAGAAGGGAGTGTCGAATCGTCATGTGTGGGTCTTGGTCGTTTTTGTGTGGGACCCGGGTGGTCCGATGGGAGACGGCGAGCGATTCAAATTGCCGCCCCGTCGAGGAGAAGCCGGAATCAAGGTCAGAGAAGGCGAAGGTCAGACGTATCGAAGGGCCAGTCGGGACCCTGGTACCTGAAGCAGGTGACGAACCAGCACCAGCAAGAGGTACAGGGGCATGAGAGGTGTCCAAAGAGTCATCCGTTAACGAGGCAGGGTCAGTACTGGGTGCGGTATCAGGAAGGGGCCCGGGGTAGTGGGTTCATGGATTGGGTCAGCCATGGTTAGGTTACTTTTTCTTTTATTTTTAAGAAAAAAAAGAAGAAGAAAAGAAAATAAAAATAAAAAAGAATAAAAAAGGGGGAACGTGAGGAATAGGTCCTAGGAGGAATGAAAGGGAGCGCAAATCCCCTCCGTGCCCAAGAGGACCTCAACACCGCAAGTAGTGCAGATGCTGCATGGAACCCGTGCCATACCCTACCCTTCATGCCAGTAAACCAGCAATCCGGGATAGCAACTCACATCCACCGAGCCATCTCGGCGGACAAAGAGAGGCGGCCGGATATCCGCCACAAAGCATACCGCCTTCGGCCACCACCCCGGAATCCGAAGGTGGCCTCCAGAGATACACCCGTCGCCCGAAAGATACCCAAAGCCACCCCGGGTGACCGGAGAGGATCGGGACATCCCCAGGCGATCCAGATTCCACGGCAAACTACACCACCGCCAAGGACCTCAACAGAATGGGATGGACTACGATACCCTTCCCCTACCTAGGAACTAGAATGCCTGAGGAGAGAAGCTCCCAGGGTAAAACTGGGAAGGAAATAAGGGAGGGATGAGGAGGAGGAGGAGGAAAGGAAAAGGAGGATGGGGAGATGGGAAAAGGGAGGGGATTGGGGGTATTAGGTTCGGTCTGAGGAAGAAGACCAAAAGGTCCAATTCCTCAGACCGATAGCCTCTTTACCACGTCAAGGAGCCCCCCTTAAAGAGGAGGAGGAGGAGAGTTCACAAAAATTGACAAGGAGTCTGTGAAGAGTTGTATAAATGTTTTAAAGAGGTCTTGTCAGTGAAAACAGGGGCAGTATCATAATGCTTAGGGAAGAGAATGCACTAACAGGTACTGGATGCCATACACACAATAGAAGTAAAAAAATTGAATGAACCTGGATACATTAAAGATATTGGGATATGACAAGGTGTTACCATGGATTTTGAGAGAGGGAGCTGAAGCACTGTCTGAATTACTAACTAAGATCAACAAGAAGTCAATGAATATTTTAAACTTGCCAGTGATCCAGAAGGTAGTGAATGTAGCCCATATATTTAATATAGGAAACATTGAAATACAGACCAGTTTCACTGACAAGCATACTATACAAAGTAATGGATAAGATAATTGGAGAATGGTAGAGCACCTGGAGAGTAGTGGTTCCATAAACAATAGACAGCACAGAACATACTCCAGGGGATCATGGTACTGTGCCTTAGAAGACGGAAACAAAGTGTGATTGTCCAGGAAGAGTTATGAGGATGGGGAAGAGAAATGAGCAAGGTTTTGCAATGATCAGTATTAGAACCAGTACTGTTTCTGGTTTATGTAAATAACATACCAGATGGCACTGAATCAGATGCATTCCTGTTTGCTGATAAAATAAATGAGAATAAAAACTTGAGGATAGAGAATGAATAAAAAAGGATATGAAAAAAAAACTGCTGGACTGGTAAGAAAAGGGGTTACTTGAATTCAAATCTAGAAAATGAAAGGTTATGAAGATTGCAGAAGGGACCAGATGACCAGACATTTGTAAAGACTTTGGGGACAGAAGCTGCAAAACTCAGAGAAAGACCTAGGGGTGAGCATAGCACCTAGAATATTACTAAAGCCTCACATCAACCAAATAACTTCTGCAGTCAATGCTGGTCTGAAAAATTTAAACATAGCCTTCATGTACCTAAACAGATATTTTCCAAGACTTTTATACAACAATGTTATGTTCACCGTGGAATATGCAGCAGTGGTATGGAAGCCACACCTGAAAAAATATGTTAAGAAACTGAGAGGTGCAGGGGTATGCAACAAACATTACAGAGCTATGAGGTATGAGCTAAGAGGAGAGGCTAACAGAATTGACTAATGACATTAAGAGGACAGGAGAACCATGTTAAAACACACAAAATACTCAGAGGAATTGACAGAGAAGACAAGAGTAGACTGAGAGGCAGGAAACAAGTTGGAGGCACAGTTGAAAGTTAGACACAGATGAGTCACAGGAATGTCTTGATGTATTTCTCTAGTCTCAGACTGGTCAGGAAGTGGAATGACTGATGAAGTAGTGGAGGCAGGCTTGATAGTTTTCAGAGTAGGTCCAATAGGGCCCATGAGACTAGGAGTGAATTTGGCAAGCAGCAATTTAAGAAGACCAGGTGCAATGACTTGACCCCCTACAACCACATATATAGGCGAGTACGCACATACATACAGTATATAGTCAGTCTTATCTGAATTACTGTAAAACTGTAGTTATAGTCTTTAAAATTGGCATGTTAAACAAGAAGTATTAACTAAACTGATAAATTAATGGAAAATAAGGGTTAGATACCCAGGCTTGATGAAATATACAGTTTGAAATTAATACAGTACAAAAATATAGTTGAATATTCCTCTTGATGGTCCTCTTGAGGGAGGGAATGAGGAAGATGTGAAGGAAAGGGGTGATATTTTAAGGGATTTCCTCTACTGTATCCTGTGTGCTCACAAGTTCAAGAGTTGTGAACTGATACCTTGCCAGAAGACCACAAACCGTGCTCGCTCCTTTTGTTTACAATCTGCAAAGAGAGAAAAGGCAAGGGAGAGAGGGAGAGAGAATATTGATTTCTAAGGTTTCACAGCTCATGAGGGTAATTAAAGCTGCTATCACTGTAAGTCACTATAAATAGACCAAAGGTATATAATACTGACAAGGCTGTAGGACGTGCACAACATCTGGGAATCTTCATTTAGAAACATTTTGCCTATTAGGGGTTTTGTCAATATAATACAGACATGAGAGAAGAAACTTAAATAGGAACTAGAGACAACATGACTGATGCATGAGTAATACATAGCTCCCATGGACACAATATGAACTGGCAAAATTATCATAAAAGAACTAAAAACAAACAACATAATACAGAACACAAGGAGGTTCAATTTCTCTAAAGTTCAGATGCAGTTACTCTAACAACAATATGCAACCATCAAATAAATTAGATCTCCACTAGCAAGCCCAAGCTTATGCATATGTGACCACCATTACTACCTTTACTTATGGAAATCTCCTCATTCATGTTGCTGTATTAGACTCAAAGTCACTGTTCCTTAAATAAAGATACCCAAGTGTTGTGTATGGGTCTTATTCACTTTAAGTCAATATCAAGGATACTTAATTCAATAAAATTGGAATTAAAGTAAAATGTCAAAATATATATACACCCCAAGACATAAACCTCTCAGATTATATCACTTACAGAAAGGGAGGGAGATAAAGAAAGAGAAGGGGGGGAAGTGAGAGATGAGGGAGAGGATGAGAAAAAGGAAAAGGGTGAGAAATGAGGGACGGCAAGAGATGAGAGGGTATGATAAGGAAAGGCGAGATATAAGAGGGGAAAGTGATGAGACAGAGGGCAGGAGATGAGGGAGAGGCCTTGTTACACTCACTTTTAGCATTTACCTAGCAGTAAATTTCTGGGTGTTTGCTGATGAAAGAAGGAAGATTTTTATTATAATCATGGGGGAGCACTAAACCCGTAGGATTATACAGAAAGAAGGAAGATACACAGTACCATACATAAAGCCAGGTTTTGAAATGCACTAAGATTGGGTAGCAGCTTTTAGCCAGTAAACATAAACCGTGTATAATTAAAAAATAAATAAAGAATAGGAGTAAAAGAAATCATACGAATATAATGAAGAGATTCAGTACTCTAAGAGATCGACTTTAATCCCAGTCTTTGGAAGTAAAGTACCCTTCTTGATATTATTGTAAATATAGACTGAAGTCTTATAACCCTTGTGTAGTCAGTAGGCCTAAATCTAGCATCCTATTTATTATGACAAGCAATTAGTGAGTGAATAATCATACTGTGATTAAGATGTCTATAAAACAAAATTTCCTCTCTCTTTCATTATCATATACATATAGTATTTTGTTTCTTTAATCTGTTCATAAAAAAGAAGAGAATTAAAAATGTTAACGAAATATTAAGCATTTTAACCAAGAAAATATGAAACTGAGCCCTTCATGACTGGCTACCTGCACAAAAAATAAATTTATGAAGGTTAAAAGATAATTTCTAAGTAAAAACTGCATACAGTATTCACAATAAAAAAAAAAAAAAAAAGAACTCGGAGTTGACTAAACACACGTTAAAGTTCAACTTTATGTACAAATAAATAAATAAAGTAACAGCTCTCTCGGCTGTATAGTTGTGAACCAGATGGCATGACCAAATGACCACCTACCTTTGTTGTTCACCAAGGACAAGTTCCAAGATTTGTATTATATTTTGTAAGAAATACTTCAGAAAGAAGTATAGAGTGAAATGAAAGAGAAAAGGATAAATTTTAAAGTAAAAGCCTGGGTAGCAGTTAGGGTTTGAACTTTGAATTAGAAAACCAAAAGATTTTAGTAATCACAAAAATGTATACATGAATGATTACTTAACCCTTAAACTGTCCAAATGTACATCTACGTTTGTACCGCTAGTGCTCCAAACGTAGATCTACGTTTTATTTTTCCTGCCTCCAAATTTGGCATGATTGGCCTGAGATGCCTGGTCAGTATAGAATGGGTCTCAACACTTGGTGTGCGCAATATTAAAAATATTTGGGACCACTTAGTACCTTGTGGGAGCACCAGTTCAACTGAGCGCCAGCTAGAGCAAATAGCGTGAAAAAACACCAGGCATTCACTGATGTATTAACACTCCCCTTTTAAGAGGAAAGTGATGGATGTGGCCACAAGTGGTTGAGGAAATGTCAAAAACCTTGATAATAACCCATGTGTAACATTTGTGCAACATCCTTTCATTTTTTATACCACTGGTAAAGAGAAACAATTCTGGAACATGTGTAATACATATATAGCAGACTGGCTGGCTTTGGCTGTCTCTCTATCTGTCTATATCTCTGCTTATCTGTCTATATCTCTGTCTCTCTCTCTCACATGTACACATAAGTACAGTTATTATACATAGTGTAAATTACCTAGGATAACCAAAAATTCCAGGCAAAGTGCTATACAGTGCTTGTAGATATAAGACATAATAAGCATGACTGGCAAGTAATACGCATTGTCACTTCTGCATCACGTGTAATACCTGTTGGTTTGCGAGCCGCTCTCTGAGACAGACAAGCAGACAGAAAGGCAGATAAGCAGAGCTAGACAGATAAATAGACAGACAGACATACATGTTTGTGTGAAACAATGAAAACAAATAAAGCCAGGGTTCCCTGCAGCAGTGCACTATCATCAAGTGTCACTCAAATGCTTACCTTGTCAGCAGTTTAGTGACACTCGTCATAAACACCATGCTACAAGAAGTTTCATATATACTGCAGCATGTCTAAAACATTGCTGAGACCTATAAATACCTTGTATATATTTCTAGACAATAGCAAATGACAAAGGTAAGTGAAAATGTTCACCTGCCTATGTGATTGTGACTATTTGAGTACTATTTCAGTACCTAATATTAGTATCAGAACAGAGATTGGCTATGAAATCACAGGAACTATTATAAATTGTAATTATCAGAACATTAAAATTATATAAATTAAAATAAATACGAGGAAAAAAGGTATATCGGCAACATTTCTGCAAGCGGCAGGACTCGATGTTGCCATCAGGTAAGCATCCAGCGCCAAATTTGCATTCTTATATCTCGGTAAGTACTGCTCCTAAATTTTTTTTTTTAATCTTAACACAGAAAATTGCCCTCTTTAACCCTTAAACTGTCCACACGTAGATATACGTTCACTCGCTGACCGAATATTTTGAAAAAAAAATATATAATTTTTTTTTTAAAAATGAAGGGCACATTTTTATAAACAGGATAGGCTAAAAAAAATTTTTTTTGGGGCCAGTACTTACCAAGATATAAGCCCGCCAATTTGGTACTGGATGCTCACCTGACGGCAACATCAAGTCCTGCCGCTTGCAGAAGTAATGCCGATATACTTTTTTTTCTAGTTTTTATTTTAATTTATATATTATTATTATTATAATCAAATAGAAGCGCTAAACCACAGGGGTTATACAGCGCTGCAGGTTATTGTAGGATGCAGGGAGAGTGAGGTGTAAGAGGGAGATGGACGATTAGTAGGGTATGGAGTGCTAGATGACGGTGGGTAGTGCAGGGGAGGAGGGTAGCAAGAGATCGAGGTAGAAGGGACTGAGGGAGGTGCTAGAGGTATAATCTTCAGAGGTTGTGTAGTAAGTCAGTTTCTGTCAAAAAGTCAACAAGAGAGTCAGGATTAAAGGAGGGTCCATCTGCAAGAAGGGAAGGTAAAGAAAGGGCCGCAGAGCGAAGACGTTGTTGAAGGTAAATTCTGCGTGCTCGTTGATAGAGTGGGCAGTCCAACAGGATATGTCGAACAGACACTGGAACCTGACAATGCTCACAGAGAGGGGCAGGGAGCCTCTCCATGAGATACCCGTGAGTAAGACGAGTGTGGCCGATGCGAAGACGGGAGAGAGTAGTCTCCCAACCTCGACATTGGTGACAAGAAGAAGGCCAGAAACCTATAACCGGTTTAATAGAATGAAGTTTGTTATTCAGCAAGTCAGACCAGCGTTGTTGCCAACGGGTGCGAAGGTGGGTAGCAATGACCGCAAAATAGTCCGTGAAAGGAACACCTCTATATGAAACTGGAAGGTCATTTAATTTATATAATTTTTATGTTCTGATAATTACAATTTAGAATAGTTCTTGTGATTTCATAGCCAATCTTTGTTCTAACACTATGTACTGAAATAGTACTCAAATAGTCACAATCACACCAACAGGTGAACAGTTTAACCTTCCTTGGTCATTTACTATTGTCTATAAATATATACGAAGTATTTATAGGTCCCAGCAATGTTTTAGACATCCTGGAGTATATATGAAACTCCTGGAGGGATGGGGTGTTGACAAGTGTCAGATAACTCTTGACAGCCCAGTGACATTTGATAAATGTCAGCAGTGCTGGAGGGAACCCTCCCTTTTTCAATATCTGTCTGTCTGTCTGTCTATCTGTGTCTGTCTATCTGTCTGTATGTCTGGCTGTCTAGCTCTGCTTATGTCTGTCTAACTCTGCTTATGTCTGTCTAACTCTGCTTATCTGTCTGCCTGTGTATGTCTTTCCGTCTGCTTGTCTCAGTCTCAGAGTGCGTCTCGTAAGCCAACAGGTATTATACACGATGCAGAAGTGACGATGCATATTACTTGCCAGGGGTTTCCATGCTTATTATGTATTATATCTACAAGCATTGTATAGCACTTTGCCTGGAATTTTTGGGTTATCCTAGGTAATTTACACTATGTATAATAACTGTACTTATGTGTACATGTGAGAGAGAGATATATAGGACATATAGATATAGATAGATATATAGACAAAGATATAGGACATATAGATATAGATAGATATATAGACAAAGATATAGGACATATAGATATAGATAGATATATAGACAAAGATATAGACAGACAAATATATAGACAGACAAAGATATAGACAAACAAAGATATAGACAGATAAAGATATAGACAGACAAAGATATAGACAAAGATATGGACAGATAGAGATATAGACAGATAGAGAGACAGCCAGAGACAGCCAAAGCCAGCCAGCCTGCCGAATATATAAGAACATAAGAAAGAAGGAACACTGCAGCAGGCCTACTGGCCCATGCAAGGCAAGTCCATGTCACCCCCCCAACTTAGACCAATGACCCACCTAGTCAGGTCACATCCTCTGAAGGAAGGAGCATGGCATCAGACCTAGTAGCACAAGCTAGTCAGGTCCAACTCACACCCACCCACAGCCACTCATGTATTTATCTAACCTATTTTTAGTTTCCTCTTATAAGGGGAGTGTTAATGCGACATGACATCATTGAATCCCTGGTGTTTGCCACACTATTTGCTCTAGCTGGCACTCAATCGAACTGGTGCTCCCACAAGGTACTAAGTGATCCCAGATATTTTTAATACTGCGCACACTGAGGGCGCAGACCTATTCTCTCACGTCTAGGCGACTCAAGCCTATCGCCCTAAATTTGAACGAATGTAAAATAAAACGTAGATGTACATTCGGTCAGCTAAACGCGTGAACGTATATCTACGTGTGGACAGTTTAAGGGTTAATTAAAAAAAAAAGATTTTTTTTTTTCAAAATATTCGGAGCACTGTGCGAGTGAACATAGATTTACGTTTGGACAGTTTAAGGGTTAAAGAAAAAGACAACTTTGATTTAAGAGAATGTTAAGATGAACCAAGAAAAAAAAAAGATAAGATTTAAATAAAGTTGGTATCGCTGGAAACCACTTACAACAGTGATTAACCTACATTTCCAAGATTCAAAATTGTTGTTCACCACACCAGAATATACCTATGCTATATAGATGTAGGAGTACTGACCCATAGCGAGAGGTGTCCAGAGAGCAGGTAAGTTTTTTTCTTTCTGGGTACAATGTGCTTTACATTAGGTAAAGCTTGTTTCTAGTGTTATTTCTTTTTACCACACTTACTGTCTTCCACCAAGGCAGGGTGACTCAAATATGGAGATACATTCACAAGCATTCATTCAACAGCTGTTGCTAAAAGCATGAATATATTACAATTCAAAAAATTTTTTATACTGCAACATCCCCATCCCCTATGCTTAACAAAATTGGGATGACACAGTAAGGTGAAGATATATTTTTAGTGCAATTAAGATAAAATTATAAACAATACAAATAAGGCATACAATGGATCTATTTAGAAGACTGAAAAAATGGAGACATACCAAGAGAAACAGGATAAACTGATGAACTAGCAACAAAAAATTAGGAACTAGTAACAAACATAAATACAGTGAAGACAGAGTTAAGAAGAAAAACATTTTAGTCAGAAAAAGGATTTCAATGAACTACAAAAGAAGAATGGAGATCAGGTAACTCAAGAGGCAGTACATAACAAGTAAGTGATACAAAAGATCAAATAAATAGTTGGTCAAAATTCAATAAAAGGAGACAAACCTGCAAAGCTAAGAGAACTATGCAAGTGCAGTCAAACAAAATGATGAAATGAGATGAAAAATTTGTTAATAGAGGTTAGATCCACCCTAGCCATCACAGAGATTAATAAGGCAATTCCAAATAGCTACTGATAGAAATTGTTGCTAGGGAAAAGAGTTACTGTTTTGAGCATCAGAACAGAGACAATGATCAAACATTTCAACTCTTGAGACCACAGAAGTAGAAAATATTGACAAAAAAGCAATAGTAGGATGTAGATGAACTGGAAACTATTGTATGGGAAATACCAGAATACACTATTATGACTGATTCTCATTCAAAGTTAAAAATAAGGAAGTGTAATTGTTGGTGCCAGAGACATAAGGAACTACAAGACTACAGCAACATATCAATTAAGACCAGATTTGTCCAAGGTAAAATGGATACAAATATATTGAATGTAGCAGTAAGCAAAATAGTGAAGTGATGAGAAAAGACACTTTATTTCTTGTTGTTACATAAACTAATTTAACAATACAGTACTCTCAGCTTCAATAGCATTTTAGGACAATTTATTAATTTTAATCATGGGATGTGCTAAACCCATAGGGGTCATATACGCCTGGGAAATGGGAAGCATTCAGGTTCGATCCATGAAACCAGTTGCTTAGATCAAGAGCCCCTCGCCAGCATCAAGGCACCACCTTCCTTACCAGTTGCTTAGATCAAGAATCCCTCACCAGCATCAAGGCACCACCTTCCTTGTGGGGATATAAGATAGATAACCTTGTTTATCATTAAGATACATTAGAGTTGAAAGAGTAGGTCAACTATGTATATTTTCGAGCAGTCTTCAGCTAAGACATGCTGTACTAATATAAAAATAGTATAAAACACATTGAACAATGTATATAAAATTACATAGTATTGCAATAAAAATTAAGTGAAAATTGAGCAATTAGTGAGAGATGTTAAATTAAAATTAATGCTTACGTAAATGCAGAAATTTCAAGAGGAGTAGAATGCAGATTAAAAACCAATAGAGAAATAAGGATATAATAATGGTAGAAGATATGATTAAATTTAAAAAGAACACTGTAATTTATAATGTGGAAGTAAAATTTAATGGTAATTTAAGTAGTAACAATAAAAATTGTTTCAGTGAAATACAGTGGACCCCGGTTTTTGTACGGTCCGAATATCGTACAATTTGGATTTAGAACACTTTTTTGGGCTAAATTTTGATCCGGATTTCATACCTCCATCTGGAAATTGTATGTATCAGATGCGTCCACCCGCCCCTCGGGACGCCGCCACTATCATGCATACGTGTCTCAGTCTGGCTCTGTCACTGGTTGAGTGAGCATTCATCCGAAACATTTCACAATTTTTGTGCTTGTTTATTGATTGCGACTGCGAAATAAGCCACCATGGGCCCAAAGAAAGTTCCTAGTGCCAGCCCGTTGGTAAAGAAGGTGAGAAACATGATAGAATTCAAGAAAGAAATTGTATAAAAATACGAGTGGCGTACGTTTAGCTCAGCTTGCCAGGATGTATGGGAAGTCGAAATCAACAATCCGTTCCATCCATCAGTGATTAAGGACATGTGTGCAAAGTGGAATGAGTTGCAAACTTTTGTTGAATAATATCACCCTGACCAAGCTGATACAAACCATATCTGCAACATGTTCAGTGACAATACCTTGTCCCATTTTAGGCAAATCTTAAAGAGACGCCAGAAACAGAGCTCTCTGGACAGATTTTTAGTGTGACAGGGGTCCAGTGTCAGTAAAAGACAAAGAAGGGAAGTAACCCCAGAGAGGGCTTTGATACCTGAAGTCCTTATGGAGGGGGATTCCCCTTCCAAACAATAACCTCAACTTCCTCTCCCCTCCTCGCCTTCTTCAATACGCCAACAAGTCTCTTCAATAAAGGCATGTAATGTTCATTTATCATTAAAATTAGTGCTTTATATTTATTTCTCATTGTTTTCTGTATGTAAAACTATAGTTATTCTTTAAAAAATGTATTTTTTGTTAATATTTTTGGGTGTCTGGAATGGATTAACTGCATTTACATTATTTCTTATGGGAAATATTACTTCGGTTTTCGTACTTTTCGGATTTAGGACGACCTTCTGGAACGGATTAAGTACGAAATTCGGGGGTCCACTATACATAAACACTTGAAATGTTTTTATTTTATAATACATTAAGTACTTATATTAAAAAAATAATTTGTCTGGCAAGTTATTCCACATTTCTAGCCCTTTTATATGCATTACACTTTTATAGAAGTTCAGATAAACACATGGAATATTAAGAGGTATTTGCTCCGTGTGATGCCTGTGCTCTCTGCTAGTTTTTCAAGAGCACTAATTCCATAGGTAATATATAAGTATAAATGAGAAAGTAATAGCAGGGGTGTTAGTGCTACAGACTGGTAAACATTACACTACAATACTGAAAAGCATACTTAGTTTCTGATACATTTTTGATACTTTTATTATCTATGAGCAAACTGGGGAATTTACACTCCATAGAATGTTTTTTCCTATAATAAGGGTGAGTATTTAGTATTCAGGTGTAGACTTTTCTTTAGTTAACTACAGCATTTAAGGTAAGAAGGGTTAAAGTATGAAGATGAAGGTTGCACCATCAGAAAAAGATACTGGGTTAAAAATACTTTATGGCATTCAGTAAGTCATTTACAGAGGAGGAAGAGACACCCAAATTAATTAGTCAGGTAGTTGAGGAAGTGTAATTTATGACTACATTCTGTCTGATTGTTAAGCAAAATTTGAAGTAGCTGTATGTAAGGCCTAATTAAATATGCAAAACATATTGTGGTGAGGTATTCCCTCATGTGAGCTCTATGAGAAGGGCTTTTCTCATGGTCAGGTATTCGTGGATTTAATTTTCTCCAAGTGGAGAAACCGTCTTCCTTTCCAAAGTTTGACATAGACGACAACTGCTTCTTTGAAAACAAAAAAACAAACAAAACAGTAGCATGCTTTCCGATATGGAGAGAGTCATTAAAGAACCTCACTTCACAGTCCTTAAGCCATTGAACTACAGATATGGCAGTATTACACGGTGCACCGTAATGCATAAAAACCGTAGCCCCACACTTGTCAAACGCCTCAGGTAAATTGCCACACAATAACTCTAGGTAATTATGCTGGCTTAGGCAGATCAATAAAAAATCTAGTGGAATGCTCATTTCTTTCAAGTGCTACATTAACTGTATCAAGCATTCTTATTCTTGTATCATTAGTACTTTTTGGGGGTCTGAAGGCAAATAGGCAAATAGTTAGCACATTAGATTTGAATATAACTACATTACATTTGGTTATGTGCAAATATAGCTACCTGTGGTTCACTTCTACTGTATAATATTTTTGATGGTACAGGTACATATTGGTAGATTAGATAATGGTCTGTAATTGCTAATGTCAGTTTGATCGCAACCTTTGTAATATCCTGTCTCTTTTGAGACAGTCTGGAAACCTGTTTTAAAGTTATTTGTTGAAAAGTATTGAAATAGGTGGGATAATACTTGTGCAGCTTTCTTGTGAATAATGGTGGGTAGTAACCAACTAAAACCAAGGAATAAACAGGGAAACAAACAGACTTTCTCATTAAGTTTTATGTACAAAGATGGAATAATCTCAAAAAGACTAGACTTAAGGGACAACGTGTATGAGAAGAAACCTGACATAATGAGTCTAATTAAAACCAAATTGGAGAAATATATTTTAAATGAGGTGGCTATTCAGGAGACATAATAGGAAAGGTGACAACGTGCCAATTTTAGTAAAAGATTTACTTAATTACAAAAATTAAAATCCAAAATACAGTGCAGTGCAAATAGTGTGAAAATTCTAGTGGTAGAAATTCAGGAAAAAGATGGAAAGCTTAAAATTGTGAATTAATACAATTGATTTAACAATACACGAAAGAGAATCTGACAGGATAAATGAGGAATTACAGTTGAACCCTCGAATTCACGACTGTTAGGCTTCTTAAGGCCTAGTGAATCTTGAAGAATATTAAAAACTTTAACCTGTTCGTATCATAGAAATTTTTCTTATTTCATATTATACGTGTGTTCTGGCCATCTCTCTTTAAATGTTACTTTAATCTGGTTACTGTTGACATTAATAAGAATGAATGTTCAGAAAGAAAACAGATTTGGGTCTGGAAGAAGCAATGGGCACATTCTGAACAAAATACATATGTATGACTTTTTATTTAGGGCTCGAGTGGTAAAAAAAAAAAAAAGAAAAAAAAAAAGACAATGGGTATTGTATTATTTCTTTATTGTTCAAATTAATTTTCATAAAAAGGATGAACAAGAAGAAAGAACTTCAGTGATTCAAAATGTATACTAAAGAATGAGGCAACTTTCAGAAAATTTTCCTGGCTGGTTTACCTTTTCTGTTTGCATATATAGCAACTGAAGAATGCATTAACAATTGGGCTTCCATTCTTCAAATTAACCTGTTTGATATTACATATATGCTTTGTATTCAAGTGTTCATGAACTTAAACACTGGACATTTTAATTGTAGGTGATTTTCATTATATATGGTGATAATTGCAATCAAATTAATTTCTCCAAGAATGTTTAGAAAGAAAAAAAAAATTTGGGTGTGGAAAATCTAATGAACACAGGTTAATTTTTAATTCAGAGGTCATGTGCTAAACTAAAAAAAAATATGCAGAGGAAAACACTTGTGAATAATCAATACTAATGACAAGATGCCCTTCAAAAACATATAATCAAATTTTGTGAATTATGAAGCTCGTAAATTTCAGGGTTCAATTGTACATATACTCAGGGAACTGTTAATGAAAAGAAATAATGAAAGGGCTAAACTCATTGTAATTTGGGTTTTCATCCACAAAGAAATAGTCTTGCTATTTTATGAGGCTTGAATGGCAAATAAGTAGTCAGCCAAATTCTTCAATGTAAAGACCAGTTCCTCAATGAATCAAGACATTAAGAAAGTGACTCATGTGAGAGAAGTAACACACCCTCAATACTACACCCACAGCATACTACCATGCTTTTCACATCCAGGTACTGTGTTACCAGTACATCACAATTAAAATTTTGCATCCTATTTCCACTTTTCACTGTAAAAGACCATTTTTTTTATGCCGGTGGTATATTTGTACCAGTAAATTTTCAATCACTAAATTATAAAATAGTTGTTTTTCTTGGTTAGTTTTTAACAAATGCATTCAAACTGCATATATGGCTAGTTAATACATGTATAGAGCTCTCATGCATTTGGTATAGACTGGACATGACCCCAGAAATTAAAAGGGCTGACAGTATTATTTTAAAAAACTTCTGAAATAGTAGAGAATCTTTTTCTGAAGGTAATGACACAAAAATGTGAAATTTACGCATCAATGGTTTCACCCAGTTTAAGAACTATTTTATGCCAATTCCATTGCTCAATTCGGCCCTATAAAGTACGTACGTACACAAAATTCAGTAATTTGGTGAATTTTACATAAAACAAATTACCATTTAAAAGCAGAGTCCAAAAAATACTAGGCATTCTAGCCACTAGAGCAATGTTTCCTCTGTTCATTAATCACATCCCCAGCTTTTTATGATATAACACAATTAAAATCTGTTATCACACAAAAAAAATCAAAGTTTTACCCTATTTTTGGCCAACAATATATAACCATGAATGATTGGTTATGATTCAGACCATAACAATAATTGAACCAGACCTGGTAGAAAAAAAAAAAAAAAGAAGACCAGGAGAGAAATAAGGGTGGGCCCTACCCCCTACCCTTCCTCAGGAAAATCACTAAACATCAAATATTTCTGACAGTGAGGCCTATTTCAAGCTACTTCCAGCTGAAATAGACCAAAATCATCTCTATTTCACTAGTATCTCTTCCATTCCATTCTATCAACTGATCCCAATATACATCCACTAAAACCACAAAACCACCCTAAAAATGCCAAGAAGTCTCTATTTTATACCAAACACAAGACCAAATTAGCTGTTCCCATCATGCACTGCATGGGTCAGGTTTGTTTTTATACTTGCACATCTACTGCACAGACACATTTTTCTCTAAGCCAAAATACCTGCTTACAGCAAATCTGAGGGTGTTGTAATTAACCCTTTCACTGCCAAAGCCCCTGATCACAAACTTGCTCTCAGTGTCAAAAAAAAAAAAAAAAAAAAAAAAAAAAAAAACTAACCAAAATCTTAAGAATATTTTTCCGATTGTTTTAAAAGAATTTTTTTTTTTTTTGCAATCAGAACTACTGAGATATAGAGGCGTAAAATTGACAGTGAACCGCTTACAGCAGCATTGGCGACTGCCGCTCACTCGGTAATATTACTTTTATTTTTATTTAATTTTTTTTCTTTTCTAATATTTTATTTTTTCAAGTAACTTTTGTGGCCTGTGAGACCAATATAATGAATAATGTGTATATATATCCACTCATTATATGCAAAACAATAACAGCACAAACACTGTTATCATTATATTTTTTACAAAACTTGTTTACACAAACCCACACTGCCTTCCCCACCACCCATGCTGTCTTCCCCACCACCCATGCTGCCTTCCCCACCACCCACATGGAAATAAGTCACTTTGTCTGACTTTTTTGGGTTATCCTAGGTTCTCTACAAATGTGCTGGTATGTATGATAATCTATGTAACTGTATTTGTGTATACCTGAATAAATTAAGTTACTTATTCTTTGATTATTATTATTATTATTATAATCAAATAGAAGCGCTAAACCACAGGGGTCATACAGCGCTGCAGGTTATTGCAGGATGCAGGGAGAATGGGTTGTAAGAGGGAGATGGATGATTAGTAGGGTATGGAGTGTAGCAGGACAGTGGATAGTGCAGGGATAGAGGGTAGGCAAGAGATCAAGGTAGAAGGGACTGAGGGAGGTGCTACAGGTATAATCTTCAGAGTTTGTGTAGTAAGTCAGTTTCTGTCAAAAAGTCAATGAGAGAGTCAGGATTAAAGGAGGGTCCATCTGCAAGAAGGGAAGGTAAAGAAAGGACTGCAGAGCGAAGACGCCGTTGGAGGTAAATTCTGCGTGCTCGTTGATGGAAGGGGCAGTCCAACAGAATATGTCGAACAGACACTGGAACCTGACAATGCTCACAGAGAGGGGCAGGGAGCTTC
>WNWK01041145.1:0-16599 GCA_009830355.1 Cherax destructor | reverse complement strand
ATAATACCAAAATATCCCCAAAAAAATCGTTCAAAATTCTATTAAACTTTCAAACTGCAAAATTTTCACATGAAATTAGCAACTGAAAATGTGTTTTTCAAAATCTTTTAAACCCCTTTTACTTTAATGAACTTATCCACAATGCTCAATACTGTATTTTCACACACAATACTGAGTAAAAGATAAAAACCCAGAACACAAAGGCGAAATTTCATGACTGGAACAATACACAAATAACCTGCACACAGGAGAAAAAAACTTATGAAGAAAATTTTTAAGTCCAAACTGGACCATTCTCTAGTCACACATTAACACACCTCTTAGGTTTCTTTCTCCCATGTACGGGTTATTTGTTTATGAAAGAGGGTTTTATATTTAAGTCATATTTTGAACTAGTACTAAGAAAAGTAACAGTACTAAAGGTCAAAACAAAAATTAAGAAGCATCAGTTCTGTAGTTTAAAGAAAAATTTAGGATCTATGCTATCATCCCTATCCCCAGGCTTAGCTATTTACCTTGCCATCTCCCCCTACCCCCAAGGCCCCAATTACTTAACTTGTCATCTTAAAAAAAATAAAAACAGCAATCCCCCACCTCCATGGCAAAGTGGAGGGGGCCTTCCTCCACAAGTCATGCGTGTCATGAGGCGACTAAAATGCCAGGAGAAAAAGGAGCTAGTAACCCCTTCTCCTGTATACATTATTATATGAAAAAAGAAGAAAAACTTGTTTCTTTTTTTTTGGGTCATCCTGTTTTAATGGGAGATGGCTGATGTTTTTAAAAATAAAAAAGCAATAATAATAATAAATCCTTCTACAAGTACATTGGCCCCCGGGTTTTTGTAAAACTTCACTCCGGTCTGCTCAAGTGCCATTCGAACAAATTTACCCCCTTGGAAAAATTTCAAGTAGGTTAATCTATTTCAGACCCCCAAAAATACACTTCCACAAAAACTTAAAAAATTATATTTACATAATTCCCGATTTCCGGGGTATTCGTTAACCGAGGGTCCCCCCTGTACATGATACAAATATTTCCTTGCTATCTTCTTATCCAATGACTCAGTGGTTTACTTTGTCATCTCTTCCTATCCCAATTATTATTAAAAATCATAACCAAGTGCAAACCCCCTTAAGGGTCTATCTTCCTAAGGCTGGTTATTTGCCTTGTTTTTGTTTTTCATACCTTTTTTATATTTCATGGTTCCTCATGATAGCCCACCCAAAGTATCTAAAAAATATAAAATTTATCATGTTCAATCCACATTTTTTTTTTAAAAATAATTATTTTTAAAACTTAAATGAAAAGAGAAATTATGTTTGTAACAGAAAAATATCATTGGCTCCATAGCAACATTTTCATCCTACTTTTATGTAGCAAAGGGGTTAAAACACTAATTTTGTATGATCAAGTGTTGAGTTTGAAAACCAACACAGGTGACATACAGGGCACTGTATTTGATTTGTTATAGTAGCACTTGTAATGAGAATGTCTGCTATCTTCAGTAGCTACATGAAATGAAATTTGAGCCTCAAAAATTCTGCATAAAAGTAACAGTAAAAAAGAGGGGAAAGATTTAAAAAACACCCGAAAAAATTTCCAGGAAAATCTTAGGTTAAAAAGGGCCAAAAGGATTATCACGCAAGTGTTTCATCTTTGTATACTGTAAATTTTGTGAATTTTTGCCAGTATCCCGTAAATAAGACATATTGAGATTCAGAAAAAATGAGACACACTATGGTGGTTTACTGTTAAATAAATTTTTATAAACTACATTATATGGTTATGTATTAACAGTTTTTAACGTATAAAAACCCGACTTAACTATCATGAAAATATAAATTTTTAAGTCGTGAAACTAACGAGTAAATTGACACGATGTGTTTTAAAAGGACATATCTAAAGTATTTTGATGATGCGAGATTACTGTACTTACGTTATAAAAAACTTTCCGAAAAAGGAAATTTTCTGAGCATTACGGGAAAAGTACTGACTACTTTGTGACCTAAACTTTTTATCCCCCCTAAAAAAAATTTTTGGGCCCCGCCTAAATTTCTTCTTGGCCCCTTTTTTAAATTTCTTCTTGGCCCTCCCAAATTTCTTCTTGGCCCTCCCCAAATTTCTTCTTGGCCCTCCCCAAATTTCTTCTTGGCCCTCCCCAAATTTCTTCTTGGCCCTCCCCAAATTTCTTCTTGGCCCTCCCTAAATTTCTTCTTGGCCCTCCCCAAATTTCTTCTTGGCCCTCCCTAAATTTCTTCTTGGCCCTCCCTAAATTTCTTCTTGGCCCTCCCTAAATTTCTTCCCTTTGGGCCCCCCCTAAATTTCTTCTTGGCCCTCCCTAAATTTCTTCTTGGCCCTCCCTAAATTTCTTCTTGGCCCCCCCTAAATTTCTTCTTGGCCCCCCCTAAATTTCTTTTGGCCCTCCCTAAATTTCTTCTTGGCCCTCCCCAAATTTCTTCTTGGCCCCCCCTAAATTTCTTCTTGGCCCTCCCCAAATTTCTTCTTGGCCCTCCCTAAATTTTTTCTTGGCCCCCCCTAAATTTCTTCTTGGCCCCCCCTAAATTTCTTCTTGGCCCCCCTAAATTTCTTCTTGGCCCTCCCTAAAAATTTTTCTTGGCCCCCCCTAAATTTCTTCTTGGCCCCCCTAAATTTCTTCGGCCCCCCCTAAATTTTTTCTTGGCCCCCCTAAATTTCTTCTTGGCCCCCCCTAAAATTTTTTCTTGGCCCCCCCTAAATTTTTCTTGGCCCCCCCTAAATTTCTTCTTGGCCCCTAAATTTCTTCTTGGCCCCCCTAAATTTCTTCTTTTCCCCCCCTAAATTTTTTTCTTGGCCCCCCCTAAATTTCTTCTTGGCCCCCCCTAAACTACATTTCCCCCCCTTCCCAAACCATTTTCCCCCTTCTTTGACCCTCCCCAACCTTCTTTTCTGACTGCCCCCTAAACCTCTTCTTGTTTATCAATGTCTGAGGAGCTTTTTGGGTTTGGTTTTGTATAATGGGCACTACCTCATGGTTTGGTTTTTTAAAAGTGCTATACAGTGGCGGTGCAAAATGGCACTGGTACCGTGGGACTTGCAGATGCTCCTTCCACTGCCATAGTTACCTTCCCAAACGGGAAAACACTACCTATGGTGATGCTCTGTCTTATGCTGGCCTCAGAGAAAGAAACCCAGGGAAAAAATGTTATCTTTTAAAGAGAAAAATAAAAGTAATATACTAAGAAATGTAACCCAATAAGAAAAATTTTTTAATTTTAAAATTATTTTTAAGTAGCTTTTTTCACATTTCTTTCCTTTTTCCCCCCAGATTTAAACACCCTCTTGTTCAACTTGACTTCACCCTTTTTTAAATGACAGAGCAATCTCATGAACTCTTTTTTCCCCCTGTTCACATCACCAAACTGACTTCCAATTTCTTCCCTCGTTATTCTCTTCGTAATATTCCATGCCACACTGATCTCAAACACATCACCGCCACTTCCTCCAGACTCCCCCCTCACTAAAATAAAAAAAAGACCATGCCTCCTCCGTACAAAATTATTGCTTTCATGAGAGAGCGCTATAATTTTGGAGAGGGTGTCATACAGCAAATGGAGAAGGGGGAGGCAATCAGATTAAATTTCCAATCAAGGTAAAAACGTGTCAAAATCCTTGGATCAGGAGACCCACCAGTGTTAAAAAACCTCCCTTAAAGGGACACCCATACAAAAGCATTGGCACCCTATACTCTGCTACTTTGCTATTTTTTTTTTTTGTATCCACTGAAAAAAGTCTTTCCACAGCATTTGCAACGTTCCACCTCCCTTTTTTTTCCCTCATCTATTCTTTTTTTAAAGCCCCATTTATAAACACATTAAATGACCGCAGTAACATCACCCATACCATATCAAAAAAGCCCATTTTCTGGAAAATACTCCCATTCTTTCTTATATACCTTAACATGACCTCAATTTTAATAAAAACCACCACCACTTTAAAAAGATGCTCCTCACTTTATAAGGTTCAACTTATGATATTTCAACTTCGATGGTGCAATAGCAATACACATTCAATCTGGCAGTACTGTTCATTTATTGACAGGATAAACTTGTATTCATTTAATTTTTCAATACTGGCATTTAGTTACAGTAATTATTATTTTATTTACTTATTCAGTGACAGTAGTTATTTATATCATATATTCATATTCAACTTATGATATTTTTAATTTACGATGGGTTCATCAGAACGTAACCCCATCGTAAGTTGAGGAAAAAAACCCGTACATTTGCAACATCTACCAAACTGCTTTCCTGACTTTCCCTATCAAAATACCATTTCCCAAAACATCAATTCAAAAAAAACATCTCGTTACCTTTATCTAAACACTTCTTATTTATAGCTACAGCTACTGTACAATGAAGGTGAAGCAATATTGTTAATAAATTCATCTTGCATTATCCACCTTCATATACATTAAATAGCTTATTGGGGGCACAATCAAACGGTTTTTTTTTCAAATAAAAATGCTATGAGAAATCATCCCGAGAACACACAAAGTCACCTACGTCTTTGTGTATCCTCTTAACCTAATCCCTTCTTGTAAAAAGAACAGCAAATACATTACCGTCCCTCATATATGGGAAATCATTATGCTTTCAATACTGGAGACAAACAGCACTGTCAGGAATGTGAATTGGGACTGAGAGCCAAATATCTGTCTGCCCTGAGAGGATCCCCGGGCGCTTTACTCTCCGCAGTCTCTCCTTCTTCGCTTTAGTATACTCTTTTATCTTGTACTTGACAGTCTATCAAAAAAAAATACTACTTTCAACAACAAATTAAAAATATGGTGGTAGTACTGTATATGCAATTATGAGAATCAGAAGCTTAAAAATGATTTATTTTTATACAAAAGAAAGGAGGAACTCTTAAAAAAGAGGTATGACAAACTAATGAATAATGTTCATTTAACAATTAAGCAAAGCTTGGATATAATCAAATTTTAAGTCAAAGTATAAGTTTCATGTCATTAAATAACATATATATACAGTGGACCCCGGATTTCGTACTGCTCCCAACTCAAACAATTATGTAAGTGTATTTTTGTAAGTGCTTTTGTAAGTATATTTTTAGGGTCTAAACGGACTAATCTAATTTACATTATTCCTTATGGGAATAGTAAATTCGTTTGGTAACGACACTCAAACAGCATTCTGGAACGAATTATGGCCAATAACCAGGGGTCCACTGTATATATAACCAATAAGGTAATCCTCATTCCTTCCACACATTCATACAAAAGCAGCATTCAGAACTTTTAAGCAAATGTAATGTGTCCCATCAAATCCATGGAAGTAGTAATACAAGAAAGATATTGTAAGTAATGGATCAAGATATGACATTAGGTATACTGATGATGCTAATTGGTTTCTCGTAAATTGTATCAAGAATCCTTGTATTAAGGCTTCCCCAGGTAAGAGAACATTCAAGTCATTGGTAAATCAGACTTTTGTAGAGATGAAAAACTAATAAGCAAAATACTATAACTTTGAACAGGAAAAAAATTATCCTTTTTTTGGAGGAAGGGGGGAGGCCACTTTTGTCAATTAGAGAAGTGTGAGATTTACTGAACAAACAGAAAGAGACTGTAATGCCAAAGATATTCATAAGCAATTAAGGTTCTTCAAGGTAAAATTACTTTTTTTTAGTGTATTGTGATGTACAGTAATAGGTAATAATTGTGTTTTAGTACAAATGAATTTGCTAAAGTAACAAGTGCATCATGGAGTGATGGTCAAATTCAGACAGAAGAATGGGATTATAATGTACACCAATAAGAGCTATAGAAGGGACCTGAACAAGGTATGAAGATTAGTGCATAGTAATCATATGTACTGTGATGATCATTAATAATGCTATAAACAAAATTTAATATCAAAATCAATGGAGAAAGACAAGTTAAATCATTTACAACAATATAGGTGAATCTATAAACAGCTCCATGTTATTTTAAAATTTTTGGGGGTTGAGACATTAAAACGGTTAAGTGTGGTACAGTGTTTTAAAAGATAATCTGCATTTCCCTAATTTTTTAAAGCAATGGATAAAGAACAGCAAATACTTCAAAGCCCTTACAAGACTAAAAAAAGACAAGTTTTATCACTAATCATAAAAAAAGAGCTGCAACTCACCCAACTACAATATATTAAGGCCACTGCAAAAGAGCAGCACCTGCAGACTCACTTCATGAAAGTAATCTCAGCTGATTCTATGTGCCAGCCAGCACGGTTAGTTACTTCTCCTGTCAGCAGCACATACTCCCCAGGTATATGGATTTTCTCAGTACATAATGATATGATGACTGGCCCTTGCTCACAGAAACCAACATACATTCTCTTCCTTTTGGAAAAAGAAGTCCTGTTGGTAACAAAAGTTACAGTATTAAAACCTAATGTTTTATGCATGTCAACTGTTTATGGAGATGGGTTAAAATAAATACAGATTAAGCCACCTATAGAAGAAACATTTGAAACAAATACAAAGTTAAATTTTCATGCAGACATGGCTATCCCCATAAGTGAAAAATTCCCCACATGTTTCCAGTCAGAGTGGTTGACTGGAAATGGTGTTTTTAAGTATAGTAACATCTTTTAGGAGTGAAAAAAGAGCAGGATGTGAGTGTGGGGTAGGTGCGTGAGGCATTATGTAGAATGAAAGGGGTAAAGCAGCGGGAAACTGAGGGGATCATGACGGGAAATGTTAAAAGCGGGGGAGGATATAGTGCTGGAGTGGTTGGTATTTTTTTTTAATAAATGTATGAAAGAAGGTGCTGGCATGCAGGTACACATTAAAATCACTAACAGTGTCCCTCTAGTCTTAACGCCATTAAGTAATACTAATAGTAAATAATAATAATCACTCTTGGGCACGTTAAATGTCTTATTTTCGTTAATATAGACTTTTTCATTAATCCATCTATATTTTCTTCAAATTTTTATAAAAACCGTTACATAGCATATAAACATGCTATGTTTATATCCCTTAGGGGGAAAACATTCTTTTTCATTGGTCCAGCCCCAAAAGAAAACTTGTAGGGAAACTGCGTTTGGCCTAGTCACCCCGTTTTTGTTTACAATTTCGGCATGAATTATTCATTACTTCCCCTTTCGTTTATAATGGCACCCTGGTAGTTGTTAGAAACGATTAAATTCAGTGAACAAGGTATGTCGATGGTAAAATATGGTTTGGGGCAGTGTAGGTACCCGGTAATTTCCCCCCATTACCCCCCACCGCTACCTACACTGACTTCCTACAAATAAATACTACTCACCTTCATCCAACATTAAGACTATACACATATTTTAAGGTAAATAATAGTGTACTGTAGGTGTATTTTATCTCTCTGGGCTGTTTAAATATCGTATATTGTTGGGTGGGGCTGGTAGGTGTAGCCCGGGTTTGGGTTACACCTCCACCCACCACACCAATTTCCCTACAAATAAGTAACCCTCCTTTTTCTTTTAACTCTGTTTTCGTGTTTTTCCCCTTTTTGGCATTTTTTGGGGAAATTTTTTCCCCCCTTTTTCGGTGATTGGCTCCATTTTCGTTCATGGTATGGAACCTGTCCAGTGCCCACACACATACAAAGAAGCAAAGCCCGCCTCCCACGCACATTCTCAGGCAGTGTAGCATTGTTTCGGGTTTGGGAGTGAACATTACCCTTTAAAAGTTCATAAAAAACATTTTTTAACAATCCTTTGGGTTTTGGCCCTTGATTTTGTGTGGGGACTGCTAAAAACCCCCAAGGGGCCCCAAAAGGGCCCCTAGTGTCAGCCCTTTTGGGTAAAAAAAATGAGGAACAATAGAATTAAAGAAAAAATCGTAGCAAAGTATCAAAGTGGAGTCGATAAAGGCTATAGCATGCATTTCTTATTTATATAAGTGTGAATATTTTTATTTATTCTCCATGGTGAAGTGGGAACGGGTCTTCCTCCGTCCCATGCGTGTCGTAAACCGACTAAAATGCGGGGAAAGCAAGGGGCTAGTAACCTCTCCCCTGTATATATTACTAAATGAAAAAGGAAAAATTTTTCTTTTTCCCTTTTTGGGGGCCCCCCCGTTTCGGGGGGGAAACGGCGGGCGTGTTGAAAGAAAGATTTCTTATTTAAAAATTTAAAAGGGTAAATAAATTTATAAATTAAAGTGTAAATTTTCTTATTTATAAATTATGTACATTGTGTGAATAGAGGTGGTGGGGGCCTGCTGCTGCTGCCGACCACCACAGCAGTATATGAGGTTTTTTATGACCCAGTGGCCCTTAAACCCAACAACAATAACAACACTACTGCCAGTTCTCTCATTCATAATAACATATTTTATTCATTCTAGAGTATATATCATGTTTCTATGTTATTAATATTGTTTATTATGTCATATTAGATGAATTGTGATAGATAAATGGCCCAGAGCTGATATTAGTGTAAAATTGAAGTATTTTCTCCTGCCTCCCAACAAAAACTGCCCCCCCTCTCCCCTCCCCATTTTCCCATACACCAACAAAAGTCGCCAATAAAGGTAAGTGTGAGTTAAATGTTCATTTATCATGTTATTAGTGCTTTATATTTATTTGTCATTCTTTTATGTATGTAAATCTATATTTAATCTCAAAAAATTTTTTTTTTGTTAATACTCCTGGGTGTCTAAAAACGGATTAATTGAATTTACATTATTTCTTATGGGGAAAAGGGCCCTTTCGATCTTTTAAACGGTTAAGCACGAAAACGGAGGGTTGACTGTACTACTCACCTCTTCCCCCTACAAATAAGACTGTAAATATTTTAAGGTAAGTAATGAATGTACAGGGGAAACCCCTCGACTTTGGGGTCGGTCTGAGTATCTTTGATTTAAAGTTTCAATGGCTTTTTTTTGGGGCAAATTTTCCCTTGCCAACCGGTCATCCCTCATTTTCGGTCTGGGTACCAGACCTGTCCACCTGCCCGCGCTTGTGCACCTCGCAAAGGGGGTCGTGAGCCAATCTAGCGTTGTTTACCATTGAGAGAACATTACCCAGCGCACTCATTCAAACATTTCACAATAAATTTATTGTGTTTTTTGCTGGTTTAGTGATTGTCACTGTGAAATAAGTCACCATGGGTCCAAAAAAGCTTCCTAGTGGCACCCCTGTGGTAAAGAAAGTGAGGAACACCATCGAAATGAAGGAGATAGTAGAAAAATATGAGTGGCGTACGGTGAGTGAGCTTGCCAAAGGGTTTTACAACAAAAAACCCAAACTACTATCACCTCTATCCTGGCAAAGAGAAATGAAATGAAGGAAGCTAATGTTGCAAAGGTGTTAACATGTTTGCCCAAAAAAAGATCAAAACAGTGGATGAGGTTGAGGTTGTTGGCGGTGTGGATCAATAAAAAAAAATAGCGGGGGATAGGTTTCCCCGGGGATAATTTGTGAAAAGGCCCAAAGGGAGTTTCACACAGATCTTGTCAAGACAATGCCTGGAACCAGTGCTGATGCGGGGAAGGGTTTTAAAGCCAGCAAAGGCTGGGGTTTGGGGATTTAAGAAATGAAATGGCATACACGGGGTTGTGAGGGATGGTGAGGGGAGCCAGTTCAGACAAAACGTGCTGCTGAAAAATTTGTGCAGGAATTCAGGGGCATAGACACTGAAAATTGAACCCCAACAAGTGTTTAATTGTGATGAAACAGGCCTGTTTTTTGGGAAAAAAATGCCAAACAGGACCTACATTACTCAAAGGAAAAAGGGATTGCCAGGACACAAGCCTATGAAAGACAGGCTAACTCTCATGTTGTGTGGTAATGCTAGTGGGGTTTTTAAAATAAACCTTTACTGGTGTATCACTGAAAACCCCGGGTTTTTAAAAAACACAATGTGAACAAAAAAAATTTTTTTTTTGTTTTGGAAGGCTAACACCAAGGCATGGGTCACTTTTGGCAATTTTCCTGGAATGGCTCACTGGGGTGTTTGGCCCCAGTGTGAAGAAATACCTCCTGGAAAAGAAAATTTGGGGCTCAAGTGCCTCCTGCTACTTTGGGCAATGCTCCCGCTCATCCTCCAAGGAAGACTATTTGTCTGGGGGACTTCAGTTTTTTAAAAGTGAAATTCTTGCCTCCTAACACCACTCCTCTCATCCAGCCCCTGGACCAAACGGGGCATTTCCCAACTTCAAAAACTGTACACAAAAACAGTGTTTCAAAAAATGCTTTGAAGTGACCTCGGGCACTGAGGTTGGCCCTAAGAGAGTTCTGGAAAAATCATTTCAGTATCCTCCATTGCATAGACCTTATAGGTAAGGCTGGGGGTGACTTCCAGGACTTTTAACTCTGCTTGGGGACCACTGTGGCCCGGTTATCTTGACAAGAGGGATTTTGAAGGATTTGAGGCTGACCCTGACCCCGATGACCCTGTGCCTATTGTGGGGAAAATATTGTGGCATTGGGGAACAGCCTGGGGTTTGGGGGAGAGTGGTGAGGATGTGGAAAAATTGGTGGAGGAGCACAGGTTGGAACCCAACCACTGAAGAGCTCAAGAGCTTCATCAGGAACAGCATCAGGCCCACAGTAGAGGAAACCCATTCCCAAGGGGGATGGACAGGGTGAGGTAGTAACTTCTTCAGAGATTAAGGAAATTTGTTCCCATGTGGACTAAAAAATTTAGACATTTGTTGAAAAACACCACCCTGAGCTAGCTGAAACAAGCCATATCTGCAACATGTTCAGTGACTAAACCTTGTCTCACTTCAGGAAAATGTTAATTGAGGCACCAAAAACAGAGCACTCTTTTTACAGTTATTTTTCTAGACAGGGGTCTAGTGACTCTCGAGCTGGTCCTAGTGGCATTAAAATAAAAAAAAAGGGGTAACCCCAGTAAGGACTTGTTACCTGAAGTCCTTATAGGGGGGTTCCCTTTCCCAAAAACTAACCCCTCCCCTGTACTCCTCCCTAACTTCCAGATGCCAGCAACTCTCTTCAATAAAGGTAATAAATGTTTTTTTTTAAATGTTTTAAATTTTAAAATTTTTTTTTATACGTACAGTGGACCCCCCCCAAAGAACACCCCGGGAAAACGTACAAATGGATAATATTGTGGCGGGAAATTTTTTTTTGGGGGTCTGAAATAGACTAACCTAAAAAGACATTATTTCTTGGAAGTAAATTCGTTTGGGAATGGCATTTAGCAGGCTTCTGGAATGGAAATTTTTCTAAAAGGGGGGGTCCACTGTACAGTGGTCCCCCGGGTTTTTGCCCCAAAATTGGTTTCCCGAAAGCTCCAAGTGCCATTGGCAATTTATACTTCCCCTTTAAAAAATAATTTACGTAGGTTAGCCCTTTTTAACCCCCAAAAAAAACCTTTTAAACACTTGAAAAAACACTTACATAAATGTTGGGGTTTGGAGATGCAAAAAACCGAGGGACCACTGTACGTATATGTATTTATAATTGTTTTTTTTAAATAAAACTATAAAAATCTTCACAAAAAATTTAAATTTTTTTTAATTTTTTGGGTGTCTGGAATGGATTAATTGTATTTACATTATTTCTTATGGGAAATAAGGTTTCGACTTTGAACAATTGGGTTAAAGGGCTAGCTCCTGGAAAAATTATGACCAAAAGTGGGGGTTTACTGTATTTTTCTTTTTTTTTGTGTTTTTTTAAAGCCTAGTTCTTTCAATTAATATGTTTGTGTAAACTTGTCGTTTGGCATTTATATGCATTTTTAAATGGAAAAAATGGCGTTATGCTTTCTGGGGTGTCTGCTTTCCAGCGATAGCCTGGAACCTAACCTGCCCTATAAGTGGGGCCCCACTGTATAGAGGGGGAACAGACATATCAAAAATCATTATTTAGTTGTAGCTACAGTTAGGTAAAAGGTAGATGGGGCAAAAGGAAAATCACAAAAACAAGTAAAAAGGTGAAAGTTTATAAACTAAGGGAGGGGGGAAGTTAGGGTGAGATGTAAGCAACTATTAGGGGAAAAAGGGGAGCTAGTGAGGGGTATAGGGGAGTGTGGGGGTTAAAGGGGTGGGATAGTTTTAAAAATGCAGTGTTAGAATTTCAGCAGAAGTTTGTGGGTTTCAGGAAAGTGGGTGCAGGAGGAAAAAGGGGATTGGTGGAATGATTATAAATAGTAGATAAAAAAAAAATGTTCAAGAAAGGTTTTTTCAAAGAGAAGTGATATAAGAAGGGTAGAGTATATGGAGAGTAAAAAAGAGGAAAGAAAAAAGGGAGTGAAAAAGAGAACAAATGATAGAAAAAGGGTGAGCCATTTCAAAAAAGGGTTTAAAACAAGGGAAAAAATTTTGGGGTGAGATAATCTGGTTAAGAAAGCCTGGGGAAAAAATGGTTTGACAGTTAAAAACAGAACAACAGGGAGTTAGTAGATGGGGAGTTGGAAGTATTGGGAATATGGCAGGAATATTTTGAGGAACTGTTAAATGTTGATGAAGAGAGGGAGGCAGTAATTTCATGCACTGGCCAGGGAGGTATAACATCTTTTAGGAGTGACGAAGAGCCGGATGAGAGTGGAGAGATGCATGAGGCACTGGGTAGAATGAAAGGGGTAAAGCAGCTGGAACTGATGGGATCATGACAGAAATGTTAAAAGCAGGTGGGATATAGTTTTGGAGTGGTTGGTACTTCTGTTCATAAATGTATGAAAGAGGGAAGGTACCTAGGGCTTGGCAGTGTGTGTATAGTCCCTTTTATAAAGGGAAAGGGGGACAAAAGAAAATGTAAAAATTATAGGGGAACAAGTTTATAGAATATACAGGTAAAGTGTATGGTAGGGTTATTATTGAAAGAATTAGTGGAAAACAGAGGGCAGGATCGTATGAACATGGAAGCTTTAGAATGGGTAGGGGATGTGTAGACCAAGTGTTTAATTGAAGCATACAAGCAAATAATATTTAGATAAAGGTAGGAGGTTTTCGTTGCATTTATGGATTTAGAAAAGGCATATGATAGGGTGGATAGGGAAGCAATGGCAGATGTTGCAAGTGAATGGAATAGGCAGTAAGTTACTAAATACTGTAAAAGTTTTATTAGGATAGTGAGGCTTAGGTTAGGGTGTGTAGGAGAGAGGAGATTTATTTCCAGTAAAAGTAGGCCTTAGACAGGGATGTGTAATGTCACCATGGTTATCTAACATATTTATAGATGGAGTTGTAAAAGAAGTAAATGTTAGAGTGTTGGAAGAGGGTGGGATTAAATTATGGGAAATCAAATACAACATGGGAGTTGACAGTTACTTTTTTGGGAGATTCTAAAGAGAAGGTGCAAAGGTTGGTGGATGAGTTTGGGAGGGTATGTAAAGGAAGAAAGTTAAGTGAACATAGATAAGAGTAAGGTGATGAGGGTATTAAATGAGTTAGGTAAAGAAAAATTGGATATCACATTGGAGGAGGGGAGTATGGAAGAAGTGAATGTGTTCAGATATTTGCTAGTAGACTTGTCAGTGGATGGATTTATAAAGAACAAAATAAACCATAGAACTGATGAAGAAAAAGGGTAGTTGGTGCATTGAGATATCTGTGGAGACAGAGAACGTTATCAATGGAGGCAAAGAAGGGAATGTGTAGAGTATAGTAGTATCCACTCTTATATGGATGTGAAGCATGAGTTGTAAATGCTGCACCAAGGGCAATGTGTGGTACAAATATGCAGAGAATTCATAGTGTAGAAATCAGGAGGTGTGGAGCTACTAAAAGTATTATTCAGAGGGCTGAGGAGGGGTTGTTGAAGGGGTTTTGTCATTCAGAGAGGATGGAAGAAAAAAAAAAGACTTGGGGGGGTTATAAATCAGGGGGGGGGAGGAGGGGTAGGGGTCATCCTAGAAAAGGATGGGGGGAGGGGGAAAGAGGTTCTGTTTGCAAGGGTTTTGGGACATTCAGTAGGTAGGGAGCATGTTAGATAGGAATGAATGGAGATGAATGATTTTTGGGACTTAAGGGTGTTGGATAAGGGGATAATATTTTGTCAAGGGATTGGAAACCAGTTGAACATGAGTCCGGGAGGTGGGAAGTACAAAGGAGGGGTCTGGGATACTGGCTGTTTGGGGATGTCTGAACTGTCATATCGGGGGTCCTCTGCAAAGACAGTGTTTAAATGTGAAAGATAGGTTTTTTTTTTGAGCCCTTCCTTTGGTGGAAGACAGCCAACATGTTAAAAAAAAAAATTAAAATGTCAAAGAATGATCAAGGAAAAGGGAAAACAAGGACAGAATTAGGGGGCGATAAAACTGGGGGGAAGGAAGACGGGGTGGGGGTCGTCTTCGAAAAGGTTGGAGGGGGGGGGTAAAGGAGGTTTTGTGGGAAAGGGGGCTTGGATTTCCCAGAAAGCTTGCGGCGTGTTAGATGGGAGTGAATGGAGACGAATGTTTTTTGGGACCTGCGAGCTGTTGGAGGTGAGCAGGGAAATATTTTGTAAAGGGGATTTGGGGAAACCAGTTAATTGATTTAGTCGATTTAGCGCCCAAAAGACAGTGATTATGTGGAGTGAGGTAAAAGTGTTGAATGATGAAAAATTTTTTTTTTGGGGGTTTTTCTTCTTTTTTTGGGCACACTGCCTCGGGGGGAAACGGCCCAAAATTTAAAAAAAAAAAAAAAAAATAAGAAAGAATATGATATTTTGGGCCTTTGGGTTTGATCAACTGATTAAAGGTGTCTGAGACTGAAACAGATGGACCCCCTTTACCGCATTTCATATTTCAGGGTTTTTCCCAAAATTATGAAGGTTAAACAAAAATAAATAGAGACAAACTTACAGAATTTTTTAATTTTTCAGATCATATTTACACTCGAGTTGAAAAAGACCTGGGAAAACTGATCCGTTCCCCCAAAGGGAAATTTTTGCCTTGGCTTAAAAAATAACGAATGTGACCATATGTTCCTTCAAAGCTTCTCGGTATTTTTTGGGGGGAACGAAATGAAATGGAAAACCATATTCTCCTGCTGGGGGGTTTTTCCATGACCTGTTGAAAAAAACATTAGGATACTGCATCCAAAACAAGGAAGAAAAACCCGTTCTTACAAAAAAATGAGATGCAAATAAACACTAAACTTTTCTACCCCGCCACCAAAGTCTCTTTCACAATATAGTCAAGAAATTAAAATAAAATCTTTTTGAAAGCTATAATAGTAACTGAACTATTTATGGGGGCACTGAATAATAATACAGCCCCCCCTCACTTAGCGACGACTCATTTACCGGATTGTCTTACGGGGGCCTGACCAATATGCATACCTAAAAATTAATATTAGACAGATTTCCTTATTCTGTTTATTGGAATATACAGTACACTACTGTATAAATATTTAAAAATATACCAGAAGCATTATAAATGGTCCCAAAGGTGACATTAAAACAATATCAAAGCGGTTGACACAAACCCACTATGCCCCTCATTAGCACGAATTCTTTTTCCCCGGGATGGTCTTAGGAATGGAACTCTGAATTAAGTTTGGGAGAGGTTGTACATTATAAAGTAAAAAAATGAAGTACACAGTACCTCACATACAAAATAAAGGTGCCCCAATACTGTGGGTAAAAAGGGGGCATACACTGGATCATGTGGTAGAATTACTTAATACATAAAAAAGTATTATTACACAAACACAAAGAACCAATGAAAAAAAAGTTTACTCATATACACAGTATTTCAACATTAATACAGAAGTTAAAATACCCATCATAGGCCTCAAACAGACATCAGCTATGAAAGTGAAAACTGGGGTACAGTTGGTCTATCCTCAGTACCTTGAAACATCTAATGTACAATGTCAGTGCCCAAGTAAAAGACCCCAGAGCACACAAACCTCATATGAAATTGTTTTTTCCCTTGTTTCTAATTTTTATTTAAAAAAAATGAAAAGCAATTAATGGAGAAAAAGGACCTAAGACAATAAAGGACAATGATGCAGTATTCATTGTTTAAATATATCAGCAAAAAAAATTTCATGTCTAACACAGAACAAAAAAATTAAAACCCTTAATGAAAAAATACAGTAAGGTTTGGGAAATTTTTGGCATTAATGCATTCCAGAAAGTTGATCATAACAAGAGTGTTCGGTACATAGAATCTACTCTTCCACAAAAAAAAAAAAAAAAAAAAAAAAAATTATAATGAAAAAATGCATTCCTGAGTTATAATAATCCATATCTAATTTCATTTTTTAAATAAAAATATTTACCCAATATTTTATTCATTATTTTTCTTTTTTCCCCTTTCATATAGCATTAACATTGTTTAAATAAATTACTGTATAACATAACCCTTTCACTGTTTGGTACGTAGATCTATGTTTGACGCCAGGGGTAGCCTATGCAGATTTACACATTGAGCTGAGCTTCCTTAGATAAGCTGTGCGGGGAAATTTTGGCCCGGGGCATGAAAAGAATGAGGGCCCGTGCGGCGAATGTTCGATATAAAAAAAAACCTACCTCACATGGAGCATCAAGGGGGAAAAAAACCTATGACAGTATGCTTGGTTTAAAATAGGACTGAGGTGTCTTCAGAATAGCTTTTATGGTTTTGTTGGTTGCTTCTTGGTATCATTTAAAAAATAGGGAAAAACTACTAAAATAGAGAT
>WNWK01041144.1:0-16600 GCA_009830355.1 Cherax destructor | reverse complement strand
ACCATACTTATTACAATGATCTTAAACTTCGAACACTGAAACGTACTGCTCGCAGAATAGGCCTAGCCTATAGAAAACATCGTACCCCTGGAATGCTGAAGCTCTTTCAAACTGCCATTGCTGCTGCCAGAGAGCGTATGACAGAGCTGCGGCAAACTGACTGGGAAAAATTTGTCAATGGTCTCAATGCTCACACCCCACTTAGCCGAGCATGGAGGGACATAAATAGAATTTTTTTTTTTTTTTTATTTAATTAAACCAGTACATACAATACATGTCATGACAAAATCGCATATTGAAACATATACATAAGCTCCTCACCCTACCAGAAAACGAAACACAAATATAATCAATCTCCTTCATATTAACCTATTTACTAGGTTGTCTTATCTTTACTGGAAAATATAGAATACAACTACAAACTGCAGCAAAACTATACACAAAACAAAAACTGCCTTTACCTAACCACACCTCAATACCCATCTCCCTGCTCACACATGTTACAAAAATTAAACACCACAACTGCCTTAATAAAAATTAAAAATCATATTTTTTTTTTTTTATATTTTATTTAAAAGACATGCTTACAAAAATCAGTATATATCTGCTAATATGCAACTAGACCGTACTAAACACAATATGGCAATCTTGATCTACAACATACAATATCTGATTTACATTCACAATCACAGTAACATATCTTACTTTCGTCATTATCCTCTGCCTTAGAAAACTATTACATTACACATTTTAATACTGTTAAACATACTACACATACTTACAATATACATATGCAAGCTAAATACTCATAACACTAACATATCATAACAGATTGCTCTTCCTCCAACAAAAATCCTTATTTTGTTCCAACTTTACCCTTAGCCATTTAATGACCCAAGGAACTACGTTCCTGCCTATTCTGCAACTAATAACATCTTAAAACATTATTATATAGACACCGAAGTACATATGATTCGACCCATTACATATAATCTAACTACTGACATACTTAAGCCTGCAAAAACGATATACATTACACAAAAATATATAAACATCAGAAATACAATTGTAATTTCGTTCACAAAATCTAAAGTTTAATCTCCGAGTTACATCATAAAAAACTTCTTACCATAACTCCATTATATACCTGTCTCCAACAACACATTATATACCTGTCTCCAACAACACGATATATACCTGTCTCCAACAACACGATATATACCTGTCTCCAACAACACATTATATACCTGTCTCCAACAACACATTATATACCTGTCTCCAACAACACATTATATACCTGTCTCCAACAACACATTATATACCTGTCTCCAACAACACATTATATACCTGTCTCCAACAACACATTATATACCTGTCTCCAACAACACATAATGAAACAGGATTCTCTCCTATACCCTTCACATACCTGCTACTATTATATTAACACGTTTCCAACCGGTACATACAATATCTCCTTGTACTGAATTTTATGTCGCTAATCTTACCCGTACTTACACACTTTACATTTCAGTACCACACAACACTAAGATAAGTAACTATTTCTTACACAAAAAACGTTATAACCACACTTATGCCTCCACAGTGACCTTAATACAAGGCAAACCCACAAATTTCCCCAGATGTATTAGTCTTCAAGTCAGTCACAACGTTCTATTAAATCCATTCTTTCCCGTCACACTCAACTATTTCTATCCTACTGTACATTAAGTCACCCCTCAATATTAATGCGTCATCCGTCAACCCCATACTCCCCTATTCTTACCCCACTGCTTAACCCCCACTCAATCACTCGCTCTTTATCTTCCCTCCCACAATAATCCTCCCACTGACATTACACTTAAACATAAAGAAATCCCCGCCTCTCCAGGTGTCTATCCATTTCCTGCATCCCACTCACCCCCAATAACACCTGCAAAGTCATATCTCTATACTCCCTAGATAACAATTCTTCATATCGTCTCCCATACACCCACCTATTCCTATTTCTAGTCCTAAGCATAGCCGCAGCTATTGCCCTAATGCGTTCTCTTGCCCCAACTCCCTTACCCTCCATGATTCACACACAAAATCAACCATTACATACATTAAAGCCCTTCTCGTGCTCATCCCAACTCCACCCAAATCCAGACTTATAGCCCGTAAGACCCCTATCCCTCCCCCCATCTTTCGAAAACACTACCCATCCATTCCCTCACCATTCCTAAACTTTCACAAAAATAAATCACATGCATTCCAGTCTCCTGATAACCACACTTGTCACATCTTCCGTCCTTTATAATTCCCATTTTGTATAAAACCTCCTTTGATGCTACCACCCCATGCAAAAACCTATACATTAATTCCCTATCCCTCGATCTCAACTTTAATTCTTTAAACCCTTTCCAAACATGATGCCAATCATACATAGGATATTCACTCACACCCTCGATAACATTCCTACCCCATCCCATTATTTCAATCTCACTTGCAGTCCATCTATGAGAAGTCTTCACTACCATCATCTGCCGCAAAATATCCCAACCCAGCCGTAAATCCCTCCCTCCCCACCATCTACCCAGATCCTTCTCCATCATGCCTACTCTTCCTCTGCCATTCCACCCCAACGTACAACACATCTTTTAACATACAGACTGAATAATCGCCTCTCAACCCAATCAGCCCCAGGCCTCCCCTGTCCACCCTGTTCCTAACTATTTCCTTCCTCAGCCACGGCCGACCGTACGCCCAAATGTATCTCATTACTCTCACCTCAAGTCTTCTAATATCTGCTTGTAACAATGGAAATACCACCGCTACGTGCCACAGTTTACTATACACAAGTGTATTGACCGCCACTACCCTTTGTTGCAATGTAAGTTCTCCCGGCCTCCACCCTTTTATCCTATTTAAAGCTTTTTGCACTACTTTCTCTGAATTAACACTACGGGAATCACTTACAGTATTTAAATATATTACTCCACATATCTGAATTTCATCTACCATTAACCACCCATGCCTTTCCCCCATGCCCCCCACCCAGCCACCCACCTCCAATAACTTTGATTTGGCACAATTCACTCTCATACCAGTAGCTCCTCCAAACACTTCAATCATACGTCCCACATTACGTAAACCCTCCTCACTACTTACAAGCACAGTCGTGTCATCTACATACCCTATGATTTTCTGCACCCCGCCTCTATTCAATGTACGATCCCTCTTCACGCTATCTTTGTCAAACCCTACCAATCTATAGAATGGATCCTGCATACACGCAAATAAACACTGCGACAGTGGACATCCCTGTCGCAAACCTCTGTCCATACTTATCCTGTCTCCCATTTTACCATTCACACGTACTTTCAGACCCGCCTCCCTATACACCGCCTCTACCCATCCCACTACATCCTCTCCAAAACCCTGTCTCCTCATGATCTCATACAATGTCCCCCTTTCAACAATATCATACGCCCTTTGCCAATCAATTGCTAAGACCCCCTCAGTCCCATCCTCTATGAATTCTCTAATGCATTCGTGTCCTTGTATCATGCTTCTCCCGGGTATTCCACACTGCCCCTCCTCTATAACCCTACCCAATACTTTTTCAATCTATTAGCCAATAATTTAGCAAAATTTTGTAATCGGCATTCAGTAATGCCAATGGCCGAAAGTTATCCAGAGTTTCCTTTTACCTCTTTTCTTGACTAAAACCACCACCCCAGTACCTTGCCCTATCCCTATACGACCCTCACCTTTCATTATATTGAACAATGAAACTAAACATTCCTTTAGAGCCCCCAATGTACCTTATAAAATTCATTAATTATTCCATCTAACCCAGGAGCCTTTCCTTCACTTAAACCATTCACAGCCTCCCATACCTCCTCTTCACTGACAGGTCCTTCCATACTTGCTCTATCACCATCCCCCACTCTTTTCACTATCCCTTCTAATACAATGTCCCTCTCATGCTCACTCACCCGTCCACAACTCCAATACTTTTTAAACCATTTATCCGCATATATACTTATCGCTTCTGTAGTACGTAATCTCTGCCCCTTCACATAGCCACCCATATCGTCTCCTACTTCCACACATGAAATTGTCATACCCTCCCTTTTTTTTCTGCACTTATTTAACACATATTTTGACGGTCTATCTCCCCATAAAACATCATCTATCCCTGCTTGCATACGACAGACATCAAAACGCTTAAAAATCATATTACATTCAATAAACACACATGAACAATACTGTCTCTGCAAAAGTCTTACCCAAACAGTCCGAAGACCTGGTATCACTGTAATACACCAAATAACATGAAACCATTACAGCTCTACCATGTACACTTGTAAACCCCCTTCCATTCCTTTTTTTTTTTTTTCCTTTTTTAAGGAAATACCCTTTCGAGTCAGACGTAAGTCATAATTCAAGTCACAAACAACATCTTATTAAACTTGAAATTGTGTACTATCCTAACTCCCCCCCCTTTTTTTTTTTTTTTTATTAAAAACATATCTCAATACAACTGTAAAACCTCATCTATATTATATACAAAACAAATTTTTTCTTTGACCTAACAACACCTCGAACAAAATCCCAACACCCTACACACACATTACTAATATTAATCAAAATTAACTGTCATTACAATGTAAGACACCACAATATTACATTCAACGATCACTTAAGATCAAAAAGCTAACTCTTCAAAAGTCTGGAGCCTTACCTAACCTACTGCTGTATACCACAACAGTGCTCCTAGAACCTGGTGCACATCAAATAAAACCTCCCCATACCCATACATTTCAAGGTTTACCACCACCATGTCATGCTTGAACCATATGACATTCCCTGTGTATGACACAGACAAAACACAATAATTACCCCGGTGGTAGCTGAAAAAGTTAACACAAAGGAAAATAATATTTTCTCCACCCACACACACGCACCCAACATATTCAAATTCAAATTAAAATTCAAATTCTTTATTTCATGTAATACAAGGTGGGGGGTACTAATAGTTATACATTAAAATTGATATTACAAGATGGCCAATAATATGCCTAGGTATACATACATCCAAACACCTGCCATACGTGACACAATGTCCATACACCAACACACGGATCTCACTCACACAGGCGGCATCTCTAATAGAGATCTTCCAATATATATATATATATATATACGTATATATATTGTTTTTTCTTTAATATAGTCAACAAAGGTTTGCTTTGACTCACAAACCCTTAAGAGATTATGATGACGCCGACAGTTAGAAAACAGGCAAGCTTCCCTTATGCTCCCAACACCCCCTTCCCCAACAACCCTTTTCGCCAACCTCACTAACTACTGATTAACAAAAACAATTTTTTTTTTATTATTATTATTGAAAGCAGAGCACCCGAAACCTGAAGCATCAACAACAAACCATCCTCATTTCCCCTTACACCCCTGCTACCCTAATATAACCATACCTCACACACACTCTCATGTTAGTCCCTCACCCCCCCTCCCCAACAATAACGCAACAGTGAGGTTCCTATAACCCAAAGAAAACGCCTTACACCACCTTCCTGCATACACCTCTTGATTACGACATCTTGTCCTATAGAAACCTGCCACCATAGCTCTAATACGGACAGCGCGCCCTGCTCCTCTCTCATGCACCACGAGATGTAAATGTACTCCACCACTAAATATGCCACCGCCCTTCTTACATCCTCAGGACACGCCTCAACATCCAAACTTAACGCCCTAAGGGTTGACAAACCCCCGCCCTGCCCTTTTCAAAACCCCACTAAACCATTCCCTCACCCCCAACTCCTCACAAAAGTAAATAACGTGATATGCAGTTTCAAGCCCACCGCATTTCAGGCACAACCCCTCCCTTATTATGTCCATTCTCCACAATTGTGCCCTTGATGCCAAAATGCCTAATAAAAACCTATACCCTGTTTCCCGTACCCTAGGTGGTATACGCAGCCTCTTCATCCAATACCACACCAATTTCCAATTATACATTGGATAAATCCCTGATCCCTGCACTATCTCTTTCTCCCCCCCTACCCTATCCAACTTACTCACCTTCACCCTACCTGGCACCCTGACAACTGAAAGGTATCTCAAAATATCCTCACAATGCAATAAATATCTACCCTTCCACCACCTACGTACCTCACTCATAACCCTCCCCACTCGCCTGCCCCCCTTCCCCCCCTACTAAAAATTCCTGTTTTATGTATATGCTTTGAAGCCTTCTCCCCAATGGTATCAACCCCATACCCCCTTTAAATAGAATTAAGGGTAACAGAACCGGTCAGATTGCGCACCCTCATCCCTTACATAGGGCGAATGAGCTAGTCAGTGCTTGGGCTGTTACATCAAGCTATGAAAATCTTCCCAGTACCACACAGGCAAAATTAAATGACAAATATGATGCTATATGTTTAGGCGAGGCAGGTAGAGCATTAAGGAGAGCATTAATAAGAATGTAAAATAGCATGGGACTGAGAACTCCTCCCTGCGGTGTACCTAGGGACATTTCTTTAGACTCGCTTCTAAAGCCTTGGTAGAGGACAGAGGATACTCTGTTTGACAGGTATCCTATTATCCAGCAGAGTAGGCTACCACCAATATTCATTTTGGCTAGTTCATGTAGTATAACAGTTCTGTTCGCGATATCAAATGCAGATTTTAGATCAAGAAATGTGGTAAAACTAGTAGAGGTGTGTGAGGTGAGAAAGGTGGAGATACAATTCTGCACACTCTTACCTTTCATGAACCCATAGAGGGAGGGGGAGAGTTGGTGTCTGATTCTATAGTACAGTCTGTTAAGTATCATTCTTTCAAAAATTTTACAAAGACAGCTAGTTAAGGAGATCGGTCTAAATGTATCAGGCTGTTGGTGCTTAGTGATAGGCACAATGAGACTATTGGTCCAGGAAGTAGGAAGAACTCCCTCAATGTAACTGATATTATACAGTGCCAACAAAGGATTATTAGGCACATGCCTTAAAGTTCTGAGAATATCATAGGTTATACCATCCTCTCCAGGAGCAGTTGATCGACCTTTAGTTAATGCGTTATCTAATTCATACTCTGTGAAGAGGCAATCACTCTCATCAATATTTTGGCTCATAAAATTAATCAGTTTCAACATTTCTTCAGAAGCACTCTCTGAGTTTTCTCTAATATGAGATGGCAGGTTTTCATGCCTGGAGATTTTGGACCAGTCATTTATGAGGTCATTTGCTTTTTCAAGTGGAAAGGGATGAGCAACATTGCCAGTCTTTTTCCTGGTTATTTTATTTATATCTTTCCATGCCAGACTTAAAGGGGTAGACCTATTTAATCCACTAACGAATTGTTCCCATTCCTGTTGCCTAAGTTCTTGCTTTCTATTTCTTGCATTTGTTAGTGCAGCTTGGAATGTTCTGAGAAGGTCTGGGGTTCTACACTCACGGTATGCTTTACCCATCCTCCTAGCTGCATGTGTTAGATTGCGTAGCTGTGGGTCATTATAATATTTACATTGGTTTTTATTGTCATTTCTAGTGGAAGGTTTATGTTGTCTTTTCCTGCCCACTTGATCTGTGAGTACAGTCTCAATAGCGGTAACTAAATCATCATTGAATTTTTGTGTGACAGTGGGCTCATAATCTTTATACCATTGATCCAATTGGTTAGTAAAGTTTTCTCTGTGTTCTGGGTTGAGAATAAGTTTCCTCCTTCTGTATTTAGCTCCTTGGTTGCTTGAGATATGATCAAGAATGACAGTTGTGAGTCTTGGGAAGTGATCAGATAGAAGATCATCAACTATGACAGAGTCATGCATTGTATATGATGCATTAAATCCAAGGCACAGATCTAGTATACCTCCATATATGTGAGTGGGCTCAGTAGTGCCTACAATACGAGCATTATCATGCTCATTTAGAAATTTCACTAGTTTAGTTCCATTGGTGTTTGTTATAGACCCACCAATATTCTTATGTCTGACATTAAAGTCTCCAAGTATGAGGGTAGGTAAATTATTGATGCGATCTGGTAAAGCATCATGTCGAAGCTGGTTTGCTGGGGCATAAAGATTAAAAATGTTTATGGAAAATCGCCTGCGTATACTCCGACACCATGATACTGCATGTTTACTCGACTCTGCAGGGTAAGGTGTGAATGTGGCAAGTTCTTTCTGACATACATCACACAACAGTTGGTTGACCTTAAGTTATAAGCTGCATATCCAGACAGATGACATCAATATTCTTGGTTGCACTAATATGATGTAAGTCAGGCAACTGCTTCCTGATGGAAGCAATGTTCCATGAAAATAATTGTAATCTATCAATTGTAGTGAGTTATTACAATCTCTTGTTCATAAGATGTGCAGACACTTAAGAGCAAATAGCATAGTTTGTACATGCTTATCTTCAGAACCTTTATTTCTAAGCATTTTCCGGCAAATTGGCAGCAAGTTCCAAGGCAACTTTTGAAGCCAAGAGTCATTGGCTTTTTCTTACAAATGGCTTGAAATTGAACCGAGATTGTTGATGCACTTTTGACATCATCAACGCACTCAGGAGCATCATCTTGACTACATATATTTATTAAACTTGTCAGCATCTGCTCAAGATGCTCAATTTTTTCCTGCAAGTTTGTTATAATTTGAGGAAGGTCAGGCAAAGCAAATGCCTCTCCAGAGGAAGGCTCACCTGACTTAGTTCTTTCTGTAACACCTATAACCTTAACAAGTACTTTGGTTAAATCAGTGCTCTTTGTTGGTGCCTGTGACATGACTACCTCATCATTCATTGCACGTGGGTCCTGTGCATCTGACTCATCTCCAGCTTCCAGGGGGATTACATGTGTAGCGTCCGTCTGACTGTTGGAGATGTGTGTATTGGGAGGGGGGACATGCTTATCCAAAAATTCAGGTGGAGGCATGGGTATGGGTGGTAAACTATCAGTAGTTCCACATGTGCTAGCAGGGTTGGCTAGCTCCTCCACAATTGGTGTGTGTGATGGCACTCTGGTATCACCAGAATCATTTGCAGGGAGGTTGGACTCGTCCACACTTTGCAGAGGTTCAGTCTCAGATTTGGTTGTGGTAGACTGGATGGCCTCGTCCTCAAATGGCATTAAAGGACTGTTGTCACTTTTACGTCGAAGGTTGTTTGGGTTCCGACTGCAGTCCTTATGGGAAACTGTAACCCCTGCTTCTTTACAGTTAATACAACTCCTCTAGACTTTGAGAAAGCCATCCACGACATGCCCATGCACTCAGCCCCAGCCCCAGACTCGTGGAACTCTGTGTTCATTAGGAACTGCAAGAAACCCCTCTCACAGGTCCTAAGTATGCTATAGAAAAATGCCCTCTTTATTTTAATAAAAAAAATTTTTTTTTTTTAGTTTCAAAGTACAGTGGACCCCTGGTTAACGAAAGGTTTAGTTAACGAAAAAATCGCTTTACGAAAGCTTCAGAGTGCAGGCACTGTACTTCCCACCTCCAGCACCACAATATTCCCCACCCCTCCTTCAGAGTGCAGGCACTGTACTTCCCACTTCCAGCACCACAACATCCCCCAACCCTCCTTCAGAGTGCAGGCACTGTTTGGCTGTCAAAGCCTACTGTGCATTCTCTAGTGGAATGTTTCCCAGCACACTTACCACACCAAGAATGTAGTATTCCACAGGCTACTGCCACATGGCGTGCCGGGCTGAGTGTTTGAGGGGAGAGGACGTGTGTGAGTGAGGTCCTAGGCCTTGTATCCCAGGACTGCTTATTTCACTCGACTGACAACTCATCATGCAACTCATATCGTTGGATCGCAGCTGCATTGTTGCTGGAACTCTTATGTGTGAGCTGTGACTAGTGATCTACCTAGTTAAACGAAAAGTGTTGGTTTGAAGTGGCACAAGAAGGCCTATCTACACTACCCCTCGCCTGCCTCCTCCCTCTATTTAGAACTCAGCCACTCGCCTCTATTTACCTATGGTCTAGAGGCGGTTTTTGCCTGCCCACATACGTGCCTGAGTGCCCCTGTCAGTTCTGCCAGCTTTCCACGATTTCCCACCCACCCTTCTTAAGAATGTGTCTCCTGTGTGCATACGTGCCTGCTACAAGATAATCTCCAAGTGGTTGACACGGGTTTAACTGGCACATTCAAGCAGGTTTGAAAGCAACTTACAAGCCAGGCAGGACAAACTAAGGTAGCCAGCAGGCACAGCTGTCCTGATCCCCAGCACATCTACGTAAACGTTCTATAGTGTTCCTGCCATATCAGTGTGCTTCCTGCCTGTAAAAGCTAACTTTTACCTAGTGGCTTAGTAATAATAATAATAATATAATAATAATAATTTTTATTTCAATGCATGTTACAAGTGTACAATGTTATTGGTAGTTACAATTATAAAACAATTATAAAACTGTAATGCAAGGAGAGCCACTGGCATGCCATGGCATTAGGGGCAGTTTATTCTAGAGACTTATTCACTAAGTACTTAATGCTAAAGAAATTGATTGAGTTTATTCTAGTTCTGTATTATTTAAATTATTAAATGGTTATACATACTATTAAAAGACAATACAAGAGAAATTGGTTGAGTTTAATCTAGTTGTAGAATTTATTTCAAATTACAGTATGTTGATGCTATACTAGTATAATAACAATACTAGAAATAGTTTTTAGAGTTTCATCTAGGTATATATTTTATTTCAAATTAAGAAAATGATGATACTATAAGATATTAAATGACAATATGATGATATGAAATTGCAACAAGTGTTAAGGAGGATGAACATATCAAATTGTGATCTTCTTAAGTAAAATAATATTGGGTTTGGAAGTTTGTTACAGTATGAGTATTTAGTATAGGGTGAGTAGGTGATTTTTGAGAAGAGTCTTGAATTGATTTTCCGACAAGGTTAACTTGATATTTACTGGTAATGAATTCCAGATTTTGGGGCCCTTTATGTGCATAGAATTTTTACATTGGTTAGTATGGACTCGGGGTATGTCAAATAGTGATCTGTGTCTTGTGTCATGTTCGTGGGACCTATTAAAGTTGTTGAGGAGAATTCTGAGCGCAGGGTTGATATTAGCATGTAGAGTTTTATGTATGTAGAAGGCACATGAATAGGTATGAATATTTTTATGTGAACAGTTGTCTGTTGTTTGGTTGGGAGAGCCATGCGCCGTCTGTCCCTGGATGCCAAGATGACAAAATTCATCAGCCACTATTAATTTTTGCACTGATCGGATCAGCGCATTGTGGAAAAAGCTGGAAGCTGGGTTCATGGTCAGGGTAAAGTGAGGGGTCAGGTCACAGGTACCATAAGGGTCAGGTTGAACATGGGTATAAAGTTCAGGCATCGAGTGGTTGCCCAAAATTAATTCTGGGTTCTGTGGAAGGCCCAAGGCTATGCCAGAGTTTGTTAAGGGTGCTGTAGTTACTAAAGGTCTGGAAAACTGATTTGGTCTCACTGAGCATTATATTTTTAATAAAAGAAAGGGGGCAGCTCCAAGGACAAATGAAAATAAACCATGTACCCACCCAAAACAACTATCAACCTCAGTGTGGTAGCTAAGTGCTGATGTCCTCTGGAAACTGCCTTTTAACCTACCTGGCACACCAGGATGGCACCTCCAGAAATGACAGCTAGGCCATCAGAAATGTTAGTTCTACATGAATGACTACCACCCCCAGAGCTGCAAGCAATCTCCAGTAATACTTGTCATCCCAGGACATTCGCAGTCATCATGCAATGTCACTGGAGGGCCACCCAGCATGCTCAAAATAATCTAATTCCCTTTTCTCAACAGCACTACTAAAGTCGAAGTTAGAATGGGCTGATAATCCACTTGTCCTCTGTCTAGGAGATAAAGTTCATAAGGGGGTAATTTTCCCAATAATAAGACCAAATGGAGAGAGAGAGAGAGGGGGAGATTGGGGCATTTAGATTTGGTCCAAGGATTGGGGCACAAGATCATAATTCTTACAATTAAAACTAAGCGCTAAATCACCAAGGTCATATAGCGCTGCAGGGTAGAGGCTGTAAGGTCATTTAAGACTGCTAAAGGAAGTACTATAATCAAAGGTTGTGTATAAATCTGTTGCTGTCAAAAAGTAAAGAGGGAGTCTGTGTCAAAGGTGGGGCCATCAATCAACAAGGAGGGTAAGATAAAGTAAGGGTGTTAGAGTGGTAATGACGTCGAAGGTAAATACTGCGAGCTCGTTGATAGACTGGACAGTCCAACAGAATATAGCACTCTGAAATTGGAACCTGACAATTTGCACAGAGTGGAACTGAGCGCCTTTTCACTAGATACCCATGAGTAAGATGTGCACGTCCAGTGCAGACAGGAAAGCAGTCTCCCAACCACAACATTGGTATAACCTATGATATTCTCAGAACTTTAAGGCACGTGCCTAATAATCCTTTGTTGGCACTGTATAATACCAGTTACATTGAGGGAGTTCTTCCTACTTCCTGGACCAATAGTCTCATTGTGCCTATCCCTAAGCCCCAACAGCCTGATACATTTAGACCGATCTCCTTAACTAGCTGTCTTTGTAAAATTTTTGAAAGAATGATACTTAACAGACTGTACTATAGAATCAGACACCAACTCTCCCCCTCCCTCTATGGGTTCATGAAAGGTAAGAGTGTGCAGAATTGTATCTCCACCTTTCTCACCTCACACACCTCTACTAGTTTTACCACATTTCTTGATCTAAAATCTGCATTTGATATCGCGAACAGAACTGTTATACTACATGAACTAGCCAAAATGAATATTGGTGGTAGCCTACTCTGCTGGATAATAGGATACCTGTCAAACAGAGTATCCTCTGTCCTCTACCAAGGCTTTAGAAGCGATCTAAAGAAATGTCCCTAGGTACACCACAGGGAGGAGTTCTCAGTCCCATCCTATTTAATATTCTGATTAATGCTCTCCTAAATGTTCTACCTGCCTCACCTAAACATATAGCTATAAGCTATGCTGATGACATCATGATCCATAAAAAGATGAGTTCCGTTCTTAATGAAGTTCAAGCAATTTGTAATCGACTAGGCCTCATAATATCTTCCTCTAAAACAAAGATATTAACAAGCAAACGACATCCCCACCCATCTATTTGCAGGGTGAAAACATTAGCTACGTTAAAACTTACAGATATCTTGGTGTAGATGTATCCTTTACCAAATCTACTATACCACAACTAAATAAAAAATGCAAAGATAGACTAAATGCTCTTAAAACTGTTGCTGAATACAACCCCAACTATGGTGCTAATGTGAGAATCGCGAGAATGATGTACATAGCCTATATTAGGTCCTTAATTGATTATGCTGCTCCCATGTTGATATTAGCTCGAGAAAGTTCTCTCCGACCATTGGAGTTAATGCAAAATGAAGCTCTCAGAATTATTCTTGGCTGTCCCAAATCTACAAAGGTTCTTAATATGAGGAAGGAGCTTGGTATTACTAGTATCAGTGATAGGATTGTTGAGATTAACACTGTACTTGGTATTAGATTGTTAAGAAATGAACCAGACACTGTCACAATGAATCTTACTAAATGTCTAGAAGTAAATACTCACAGATCTAAATGGATTGTGAAAACATGCAATTACATTAAGTTTTACAACCTGCATGAATTGTATCACTGTAGGCAACAAGAGCATTTCACCCTCCATGGAAGATGTGTTCATTTAATATCACATACCTGCAAGTCCCTCCCAAGAAGCTCATTGCTAGTAATCCCTTCCTTAAATCACTTGTTAAAGCAACTGCTCAAGAAGAAATTTCTCGCCTAGCTGGTAGTAATAAGTTATCCAAGTTATATACACTGATGGATCTAAACAGGAGTCATCTGGCAGGGCTGCATCTGCTCTGGTTGCCACCTCCTAGTTAAGAACAATAAAAATTTTTTTTGAACTAGGCATAAGAATTAACAACTGGCGTCTACACTGCAAACTGAATTGTTTGCAATCCTTATGGCACTAAAGCTAACTTATGACACTGAGCTTGACTCTATCATCATTACTGATTCTATGTCATCATTGAAGGCTCTTGACTCCTATAATGACTCTAACAGCATGCTCATTGGAGAAGCCAGGTATAGATACTCAAAAATCCGGGACAAAGGAATTAAAGTACATTTGCTATGGATTCCGTCACACATTGGATTACTCCTTCATGATAAAGTTGATATGTTAGCCAAGAAGAGCACCCATAAGGAGAATGTAGAATATAACTTTGGTATATCTGTGTCTAGCATTAGGAATAATATTAGAGAGAAATAAATAATGAAAATGATAGCTATAGGAATGCAGTTAGAAGCCTGAGTAGATCTATAACCCACTATGATAACATGAATGTAGATAAGTATGTTTATGGAGCAACTTGCAATGTGAACAGACTGACTATGTTGTAGTGGCCAGGCTTCGGCTTGGCTACAAGTACTTCTGGCAGTTTGGGAGATACACAGATGATGATCAAACTAAATGCAAATTATGTGATCAGGCATATGGTCACTGTCTTGAACACTATGTGCTGAATTGTCCACTTATTGAGGAATATAGAGATAGACAGTATAATAACCTATGTGACATGTCAAGATATCTTATTAGTGAAGGTAGGATACCACTTATTCTAAGCAAATTTCCTAAATTTGCTTTAACAGATAAGTGAACTGTAGATATAAATCCAAATTAATTTCCATGAACGTGCCTATCTGTGCTCATGATAATGCGAGCACAGATGGGCATGTTTGTGGAGCAACTTGCAATGTGAACAGACTGACTGATGTTGTAGTGGCCAGGCTTAGGCTTGGCTACAGGTACTTCTGACAGTTTGGGAGACACAGATGATGATCAAACTAAATGCAAATTATGTGATCAGTCATATGGTCACTGTCTTGAACACTATGTGCTTAATTGTGCACTTATTGAGGAATATAGAGATAGACAATATAATAACCTATGTGACATGTCAAGATATCTTATTCATGAAATAAGATACCTGCTTGTAACAGATAATTGAAATGTAGATATAAACCCAAATGTACAATTGTTAACCCCTTTGGGGCCTAGTGCCTAGGCCTTTTGTGTATCCATATGCTCTTGCGCTACCGTCCACAGGATGGATATGGGGTGCACAATAAACTAGCCACTTCGGTGGCAAAATCTAATCTAAATCATTGATAAGATCAGGATCCTAAACTCGTCTTGATAGAATGTACATAATTTGTTATGAATTAGTGCAGACCAAAGTTGTTGTCAACAGTTGAGGTGGCTAGAGATTACAACAAAATAATCTGAGAATTGAATACCTCTCTATATGAAACTGGAAGGTCGTGTACCGCTGACTGTGCAGCAGTCTGCCTGATCGTTGTCGTGAACATCAATATGATGAGGTACCCAGCAGAAAACAATTTCTTTGTTTTTACTAGAGATGCAGTGGAACTGGAGTTGTATACAAATAACTATGGGATAAGGCGAATAAATTTTTTTGACAGCTTGCAAAGCACTAAAGGAGTCCGAGACTACCACAAACGATGAAGCAGGCCTGCACGCAATATGGATAATCGCTATGAGAATTGCATACAGTTCAGCTGTGAAGATGCTAGGTGAGTCTAACAAATAACCTCCTACAACACTGCAAACCTGACACCGTCAAAGGATTTAGGACCATCAGTGTAAACTGCTACGGTCTGAGAATGAGATCATAAGTGGTTAAGAAAATGGGAGCGAGAAGCCACTGTAGGTATTTGGGAAGTTCCGACAAGACCTGTCGGAACCTCCCAAGGGAGAAGAGAAAAGTTAGATGCTAGATGTACATATAAAGGGAGCAACTGAAGAGAAGTCAAGAGCGAATGAAGATGGAGAGAGAAGGGACAAAATAAATGGGTGGCAAACAAATAATGGACCTCTACTAACGTCTGTTACTATCCTGTATGTAGAAGGATCGTGGCGGTCATAAGAGAGGACAAAACGGAGGCAATGGGCATCACGGCTATCATTCAAGAATGGAACATTCACTTCTGCAGGAGAGGCCGCAGAATATATCTGTTCACCATAGTCTACATTCGATTATTTGCTTAATTGTATTCATATATTCAAACAACTACCTCATTGTATATGTGACTTACTTTATATTTCCTTTATAAGCAACTACCTGATAAGTGCAATCATTTACTTATATTTTATAAATACCTTTTACCATTAGCCAACTTCAGTCACTTTATTAACTTCAATTTAATCAAAACTACTTTTAATATTAGTCAAATCTGTTTTAACTTCTAGTTCAATAGCTCTTTGCATTCATTAACCTCTTATTGCCTTTCATATACTAAAAGTTTCAACCAGTGCCATATTGAATAAAAAATTTCTTTTTCCATACCAATTTAATACTAGTCATTGAAGTTGTTCTAACCATTCATTAGACAGTTAAATTAGTATATCATTAACATTATTCAAATATCCTATGTCACTGTAAAATTCCTGTAAACACTTGCACATAATTGTGTTAATCCATTAGCAAGTAAGACTTTAATCTAATACCATATCATTAAGTTTAGCATAATCTATT
>WNWK01041143.1:0-16600 GCA_009830355.1 Cherax destructor | reverse complement strand
AATAATTTTTAACTAGAATAAACTCAATAAATTCTCTAATATTAAGTACCTAGTTTTTAAGGACTAGAATAAGCTGCCCCTAATGCCATGGCATGTCAGTGGTCTCCTTGCACTCAATTTACATTGTAACTTCCAATACCCATGTAACCTGCAATGAAATAAAATTTGTTTGTTTGTTTGTTTGTATTTCTGGTGGTGATGTTCGCAGGATGATGGAACCATACCTTGGCAAGGGCCATACATTGTGCACAGACAACTGGTATACAAGCCCTATGCTCGCTGATTTCCTGCGTGTGAACAATACTGATATATGTGGAACAGTGAGAAGGAATAGAAAACATATGCCAAGCTTCAGTGGCAGTGTTGAAGGTGCAGTGCAAATGTTTCATGCCAATGACATCATGGCACTGACGTGGCATGACAAACAGGACGTGACATTTGTGTCAACCAACCACAGAAACGAGATGGTACAAACAGACAAAATGAGCCGGCTCACCAATGAACATATTGTCAAACCAGCTGTTGTCGTCGACTATACGAACAATATGCGACTACGTAGTTGACAAATGTGACATGATGATAGGGTTTGTTGACTGTGTGCGTAGGAGTCGCAAGTGGTATGTAAAACTGTTTTTCCACCTTGTAGACATTGCAGTGATCACTGCATTCAATATGTATGAAATAAAGACTGGAAAACGACAACATTTTGCGAAATTCTCCCTGAATATCGTAAAATAGATAGCAAAAAAGTATGGTACCACACCTGTACCTACCCCTCAACAGCGACTTGTTCCTCAACCACAACCACAGCCAGTGGGGGAAGTGCCAGCCCGAATCATCCCTAACTGTCACTACCTGGTACCTTTACCACCTACCCCAAAGAAGAAGCATTCCCAGAAGAAGTGTGTTAGTGGTGCTACCACCACAAAACGACCACAACAGCGGAAGGACACACGATTCATATGTCACCAGTGTGGTGGCACTCTGTATGAATCCATGCTTCATGGAGTATCATACAATGTGGACTTCTAGAAACATAAGTGGGACATGTAAATACTTGTATATAGTTGTAGATAATAGAAGTGATTCAGCCAGGTGTGCAAAATCACCTATCAGTGTGTACATGTGTGTTTGTGTCAGTATGATAATAATTTCGTATATAATATTGCTGTATAAACAACAATTGACATTGAAATCAAAAGATTTACTGTAAAATAGCTATCATATATAATAAAAACCAAGAATATTAAAAAAAATGGAAGAAAATGGTAAATATGTAGATTTTCTGCAAGCGGCAGTGCTTCATGTTGCCATCAGGTGATCGCCAAGTGCCAACTTCGCGGCGTCATATCTCGGTAAGTACTGACCCTAAAGTTTTTATTTTTATCCTATAACACTTAGAAAATTATGCTCTTTATTTCTATATAAAAAAAAAATTTTTTTTTCAAAATATTCGTGGCACTGGGCAAGGTAACGTATATATACGTTTGGACCGTTTAAGGGTTAATTGAACTTTGTATAGAAAGGGGTTTAGTTATAGGCAATACATATTTTAAGAAAAAGAGGATAAATAAGTATACAGTACAAGATATGATGTAGTGCGTAATAATAGTAGTTTGTTGGACTACGTATTGGTAGATAAAAGACTTAAGTAAACTTCAGGATGTACATGTTTATAGAGGGGCCACAGATATATCGGATCACTTTTTAGTTGCAGCTACAGTGAGAGTAAAAGGTAGATGGGATACAAGAAAAATAGAAGCAACAAGTAAGAGAGAGGTTAAGGTTTATAGTAATAATAATAATTTTTATTTCTTCGCAAGTTTACATAGAGATTTATAGAAGTGCAAGGAGAGCCACTGACATGCCAGGGCATAACGGGCAGCTTAATCTAAAAACTTATGGACTATGTACATAATATGATGATATTTCATTTGGTTAATTATAATATGGTGACACTACATTGCAGCAAATGTTTAGTAGGATGGTAGTTAATAGTAAAAATTGAAATTATTTTTGGGAAAATGACATTGAGTATTTTTTAAAGTAATTTACAGAATGCGTATTTAGTTTATGGTGAGTAGGTGGTAATATTACAATGTTATAATAATACAAATTGAGATTATCTTATAGGAAAAAATACTGAGCATTTTTTGAAAGTAATATTATCGTACATAATTATAATAAATAAATAAAGAAAAATTGGATATCAGATTGGAGAGAGGGATTATGGAAGAAGTAAATGTTTTCAGATATTTGGGAGTTGACGTGTCAGCGGATGGGTTTATGAAGGATGAGGTTAACCATAGAATTGATGAAGGAAAAAAGGTGAGTGGTGCATTGAGGTATCTGGGAGACAAAAACGTTATCCATGGAGGCAAAGAAGGAATGTACGAAAGTATAGTGGTACCAACACTCTTATATGGGTGTGAAGCATGGGTTGCAAATGCTGCAGCGAGGGGGAGGATGGAGGCAGTGGAGATGTCCTGTCTAAGGGCAATGTGGTTAAATATTATGCAGAAAATTCGGAATGTGGAAATTAGGAGAAGGTGTGGAGTTACTAAAAGTATTTGTCAGAGGGCTGAAGAGGGGTTGTTGAGGTGGTTTGGTCATTTAGAGAGAATGGATCAAAGTAGAATGACTTGGAGAGCGTATAAATCTGTAGGGGAAGGAAGGCGGGGTAGGGGTCGTCCTAGAAAAGGTTGGAGGGAAGGGGTAAAGGAGGTTTTGTGGGCGAGGGGCTTGGACTTCCAGCAAGCATGTGTGAGCGTGTTAGATAGGAGTGAATGGAGACGAATGGTTTTTGGGACATGACGATCTGTTGGAGTGTGAGCAGGGTAACATTTTGTGAAGGGATTCAGGGAAACCAGTTAATTGATTTAGTTTGACTTGAGTCCTGGAAATGGGAAGTACAATGCCTGCACTTTAAAGGAGGGGTCTGAGATAGTGACAGCTGGGAGGGACTTTTCTCAGCTGTCGTATCTGAGCTCCTCTGCAAAGACAGTGATTATGTATGAGTGTGGTGAAAGTGTTGAATGATGATGAAAGTATTTTCTTTTTGGGGATTTTCTTTCTTTTTGGGTCACCCTGCCTCGGTGGGAGACGGCCGACTTGTTGAAAAAAAAAAAAAAAAAAAATTATAATAAAAATGGAATTATCTTATAGGAAAAAATACTGAGCATTTTTGAAAGTAATATTATCGTACATAGTTATAATAAAAATGGAATTCTCTTATAGGAGAAATAACAATGAGTATTTTTTGATTACGAGTATTTAGGTAAGGGTGAGTAGGTGGTTTTTGAGAAGAGTTTTAAAATGATTCTGAGACAAGGTTATTTTTGTATTTTCTGGTAATGAGTTCCAGAATCTGGGGCCCTTTATGTGCATTGAATTTTTACATAGGTTGCTATGGATGCGGGGTACATCAAAATGTGATCTGTTTCTTGTGTTATGGTCATGGGTCCTATTAAGGTTGGTGAGGAGAATTTTTAGTGGAAGGTTTATATTAGAGTGTAGCGTTCTATGTATGTAGTAGGCACAATTATAAGTGTGTATGTTCTTTATGGTGAGTAGTTTTAGGCTTTTGAATATTGGTGGAGTATGCTGTCTAGAGTGGGAATTTGTTATCATTTTGACTGCAGCCTTTTGCTGGGTTATGAGTGGTCTAAGGTGATTTAATGTTGTAGATCCCCATGCACAGATTCCATAAGTGAGAAAAGGGTAGATGAGTGAGTGGTAGTGCAAGGAGAGCTGGTTGAGGTACATAGTAGCGTATCTTAGATAATATGCCTACTGTCTTTGAGATTTTCTTGGAAATTTGTTGTATATGTGTTGGGAATTTAAGGCTGCTGTCAAGGTGGATTCCTAGGAATTTTCCCTCTTGTGAGTCTTGTGATGGATGAACCATTGAGCGTTATGTTAAGTGGAACATTTGTGGCCTTGCTTCCAAACTGTATGAAGTAGGTCTTGTCAGTATTGAGAGTAAGCTTGTTAGTCGTCATCCATGTTGATATTTTCTGTAACTCTGCATTAACAGGGTTTGAGTAGTTGTGATGCATTCGGTAGGTCATTTATGTAAATGAGGAATAGGAGTGGCCCCAGGACACTTCCTTGAGGGACTCCGACTGTAATTTGTTGTGTGGATGAGTTCGCTCCATTTGTGTACACGTATTGGCTTCTGTTGCTAAGGTATGACTTAAGGTAGTTGAGTTGAGAGGAGGCAGTTAGGGTAAGATATAAACAACTATTGGAGGATAGATGGGCTAGTGAGAGTATAGGCAATGAGGTTGAAGATGTATGGGGTAGGTTTAAGAATGTAGTGTTAGAGTGTTCATCAGAAGTTTGTGGTTATAGGAAAGTGGGTGCGGGAGGGAAGAAGAACGATTGGTGGAATGAAGATGTAAAGAGAGTAGTAAGGGAGAAAAAGTAAGCATATGAGAGGTTTTTACAAAGTAGAAGTGATGCAAGGAGGGAAGAGTATATGGAGAGATAAAGAGAGGTTAAGAGAGTGGTGAAGCAATGTAAAAAGAGAGCAAATGAGAGAGTGGGTGAGATGTTATCAACGAATTTTGTTGAAAATAAGAAAAAGTTTTAGAGTGAGATTAATAAGTTGAGGAAGCCTAGGGAACGAATGGATTTGACAGTTAAAAATAGGAGAGGAGAGTTATTAAATGGAGAGTTAGAGGTAGCGGGAAGACGGAGGGAATATTTTGAGGAATTGTTAAATGTTGATGAAGATAGGGAAGCTGTGACTTTGTGTATAGGGCAAGGAGGAATAACATCTTGTAGGAGTGAGGAAGAGCCAGTTGTGAGTGTGGGGGAAGTTCGTGGGGCAGTGGGTAAAATGAAAGGGGGTAAGGCAGCTGGGATTGATGGGATAAAAATAGAAATGTTAAAAGCAGGTGGAGATATAGTTTTGGAGTGGTTGGGGCTATTATTTAACCCTTTCAGGGTCGCGAGGCCCTTTCCCAAACTCATTCTCAGGTCGCAAATTTTTCGGAAAAAAAAAATTCTTATGAAATGATAGAAAATCCTTTTTCGATCATAATGACACCAAAAGTATGAAATTTGATGAAAAACTAACAAAATTATGCTCTGGTAATGTTAGCGGTATCGACGATGTTTATGCATCGGCGATTTTGCCCATTTTGAGCCCTATTTTTGGCCAATTCCAATGTTTCAGTCAACCAAAATTTTAGCTATTTTGCTAGAATTCCATTTGTTTTATCAATTGAGTTCAAGAAAATGCCAATTTACCAATTTGAACCACCCAATAAAGTGGTCTGAAATTGGCAATTTGGCCAATTCCACACAAATTTCAAAAGATGCCAGTTTTAAAATAGGGTCCAGAATAAACGAGACAGACATTCCTGGCACTAAAATAACATTTTATCTTTTCATTAGTCACGTCTCCAGGCCCCTCTTACATTACTTTTGCTTTCAATTTTGAATTTTTATTCTCACAAAAAAATAGAAAATTTTCTGTTATGTATACTATTGCATCATTGTAAAAACAGTATAAATAATATCAGCGCACTTGTGCAAGAATATTAGACTTGCCAATTGATGTGTATTGGACGCATGGCGTGATTTTTACTCATGAACATTGGCAAAAATCGAACATTTTTACTACTTTGCGCTCAGTTTCAAGGTACTTGTCTTCGTGAAACCAATCAAAATTATCTCTATTTCTGTAATATATCTTCAATTCTATCAAATGAGACCACGAAAACGAGAATACAACCATAAATACCATACGAAAATACACTGCAAAATCGCTGTTTTAAACCAAAAACACGGTCTGCACAGACCCATTCTCTCACATCAAGGCCTACCAGCCTGTTTCCACTTGATTTGAGGGCGCTAGAATTTAGGCATACTAGTACGTCGAAAACCCTTGTGCATAAGCCGTACTAGTACGGCCGAATCCCTGAAAGGGTTAATAAATGTATGATAGAGGGTAAGTTACCTAGGGATTAGCAGAGAGGGTGCATAGTTCCTTTGTATAAAGGCAAAAGGGATAAAAGAGAGTGCAAAAATTATAGGGGAATATGTATGTTGAGTATACCTGGTAAAGTGTAAAGAACAAGGCGGAGAGTAGGATAGCAGATGAACAAGGAGGTTTTAGGAAAGGTAAGGGGTGTGTAGACCAAGTGGTTTACAGTGAAACATAGCTGAACAGTATTTAGATAAAGGTCAAGAGGTTTTTGTGGCATTTATGGATTTGGAAAAGGCATATGACAGGGTGGATAGGGAGGCAATGTGGCAGATGTTGCAGGTGTATGGAATAGGAGGTAGGTTACTGAAAGCAGTGAAGAGTTTATACGAGGATAGTGAGGCTCAGGTTAGAGTATGTAGGAGAGAGGGAGATTATTTCCCAGTAAAAGTAGGCCTTAGACAAGGATGTGTGATGTCACCATGGCTATTCAATATATTTATAGATGGGGTTGTAAGAGAAGTGAATGCATGGGTGTTGGCAAGATGTGTGGGGTTAAAAGATAAAGAATCTAATACAAAGTGGGAGTTGTCACAGTTGCTTTTTGCTGATGACACTGTGCTTTTGGGAGATTCTGAAGAGAAGTTGCAGAGGTTGGTGGATGAGTTTGGTAGGGTATGTAAAAGATGGAAATTGAAAGTGAATATAGGAAAGAGTAAGGTGATGAGAATAACAAAAAGATTAGGTGATGAAAGATTGGATATTAGATTGGAGGGAGAGAGTATGGAGGAGGTGAATGTATTCAGATACAGTGGACCCCTGAGTAACGAGCACCCCGGAAATCGTACAATTATGTAAGTATAATATTGTAAGTGCTTTTGTAAGTGTATTTATGGGGGTCTGAAATGGACTAACCTACTTGACATTATTTCTTAAGGGAGTAAATTTGTTCGGTAATGGCACTTGAGCAGGCTTCTGGAATGAATTTTGCTCGTTACTCGGGGGTCCACTGTATTTAGGAGTGGACGTGTCAGCAGATGGGTCTATGAAGGATGAGGTGAATCATAGAATTGATAAGGGTAAAAGGGTAAGTGGTGCACTTAGGAGTCTGTGGAGACAAAGAACTTTGTCCTTGGAAGAAAAGAGGGGAATGTATGAGAGTATAGTTATACCAACACTCTTATATGGGTGTGAAGCATGGGTGGTGAATGTTGCAACAAGGAGAAGGTTGGAAGCAATGGAGATGTCATGTCTGAGATCAATGTGTGGTGTGAATATAATGCAGCGAATTCGTAGTGTGGAAATTAGGAGGAGGTGCGGGATTACCAAGACTATTATCCAGAGGGCTGAGGGGTTGTTGAGTTGGTTTGGACATGTAGAGAGGATGGAACAAAGTAGAATGACTTTGAGAGTGTATAAATCTGTAGTGGAGGGAAGGTGGGGTAGGGGTCGGCCTAGGAATGCTTGGAGGGAGGGGGTAAAGGAGGTTTTGTGTGCGAGGGGCTTGGACTTCTAGCAAGCATGCATGATCGTATTTGATAGGAGTGAATGGAGACAAATGGTTTTTAATACTTGACGTGCTGTTGGAGTGGAAGCAAAGTAACATATATGAATGGATTCAGGGAAACCAACAGGCCGGACTTGAGTCCTGGAGATGGGAAGTACAGTGCCTGCACTCTGAAGGAGGGATGTTATATGTTGCAGTTTTATAACTGTAGTGTAAGCATGCCTCTGGCAAGACAGTGATGGAGTGAATGATGATGAAAGTTTTTCTTTTTCGGGCCACCCTGCCTTGGTGGTAAACGGCCAATGTGTTAATAAAAAATAAATAAATAAATAACCTAACCACTCTGTAATCCGGCAAAGTCACTAATCTGGCACCCTACAGGTCTTGATGGTGCCAGATTAATGACGATCAACCTATATTCACTTTATATAAGCTTCATTTTAACTTCAGGTGTCTCCTATATTGTATTAATAAAGTTATGCATAATTTAACAAAAAAATATTCAAATATTTTGCTTGGTTTGGTAATAGAGTTGTGGATGAGTGGAACAAACTCCTGAGTACTGTCATAGAGGTTAAGACGTTGTGTAGTTTTAAAAATAGATTGGATAAATACATGAGTGGGTGTGTGTGGGTGTGAGTTGGACCTGACTAGCTTGTGCTACTAAGTCAGATGCCGTGCTCCTCCCTTAAGTGAATGTGACTGACCCGACTAGGTTAAGGCATTGGCTTAAGCTGGTGGGAGAATTGGACCTACCTCGCATGGGCCAGTAGGCCTGCTGCAGTGTTCCTTCTTTCTTATTTTCTTATGGTACAGTATAAAGGGTAGAATCTAAATGTGTAGGTAATTTAGAATTTTGAGAGGGAGTGAGGCAACATTCTGTACAAACTACAGAGTAAATAGTTACCACAATTGAGCAGTGCACTTGGTCTTCGTTCTTACAGGGATGGCAAAGCCAAGCTCTGGAGTTGTGGTCAAGCCAAGTGCATTGCTACTCTACTGTCTGCTGAGTCCATCATAAATTGCTGTGCTATCACCGATGTTGCATCACAGGTTAACCTACCACCACCTGCAGAAATTCCAGGTCTGTTTTTTTTTCTTTAAAGATGATGGTTGCCTTCTTGTTAGTCTAATCCTTTTATATTTAACTTTTTAAAATTCTTAATACAATTGTCTTCCATCTGTCTTACTATGTGTACCCCAAACAATATCTTGTTTATACCTCTCTGCATATTACTCTAGTGCTAATTGCATCCTGATAAAACAAGACACCATGGCAGAATGGAGACCTTTATTTACACATTTTCCTTACAGACTTACAAAATGTCACACTTAAAGGCATAGATATCTCCAGAGGATACTAGAAGGTCAACTTACTGATCTCCTTCTAGCACCTAGCCTGTTGCTGGTTTTGCAACAGGTTGTTTGTTATAATTCTAGTCCAATTATCTTGCATTCAATTCAGCTTCTCAATAGCACTCTTGGATTACAGCTGGATGAATACAAACCAACAATATAAAAGTTGAGAACTTTAATAACAAAAAGGTGTCTAAGTGGAAAAATGTTTACAATAAACACTGATGCCAGAAGAAGGTAGGTTGAGAGTTGAACTCGGGACCAGAGGTACAGTGTGTCTCACAACACAACCTCAGAAACATCAGAAATCTCTAATTCTAAATAATACTCTATGAAGAGAGTTGCGCAGAGTTACGACATGTATGTTCTGGCTCACCATTGGAAACATACACTACCAAACGGAATCTAAATAACATGAGCTGAGGAGAGCAGCATTCTCCCAGACGGAGCAGAGATGTTGCCTCCACCAGTAGCTGTGTGAGAGGGTGGTAGGCTCTCTCTAGACACAACGTTGGGTGACTTCTGCATGTTTACCACACACTCAGCAATCAACAAATGAGCAGGTAGCTTGCAGCATGGATAGCCAATCAAAACTGCTTTCCAACGAGCACAGTGTTTAGAGTGGTTGTTACATCCTACCTACATACATAAGCTAATTTTTTTTTTTTAACAAACCAGCCATATCCCACCGAGGCAGGGTGACCTAAAAAGAAAAACTAAAGTTTCTTTTTTTTTAAATTTTGTAATGTATGCAGGAGAAAGGTTACTAGCTCCTTGCTCCCGGCATTTTAGTTGCCTCCTACGACACGCAAGTAAGCTAAATGTATAAGGCAAGATATTTTTGTTTTATATATAAACAAAAACAGCAACAAAATATTAGATAAAAGACAAAATATGTATAATAATAATGGCATCTTTTTCTGAGGATTGTACACAGACCAACGTCTCTTTAGTCTATAGAGTACATGAGAAGCTCCTCTGACTATGTACCTGTGCAGGTGAGAAGTCATGAGATGTGAACTGCACTATGGTGAGTAGGTCAGTGTTTACTGAAGAGCATGTGAGTCAGGGTTCCTACCATCTGGAAACATCCTTGAATCTGGCTGCTTGGGCCATAACCAAGCATTTTCTTGTGTTCCTTCTTTTTTATGTGAAGCTTGTGTTATAATGTAACACAGGCATTGTTAGTGTTATTATTGTAACATGCATCTATTTAGTATATTTGTAACAATTAACCCTTTCAGGGTTATTGACGTACTAGTACGGCTTACGCGCTGGGGTTATTGACGTACTAGTACGCATAAATTCTAGCGCCTTCAAATTAAGCGCGAAATGGCTGGTAGGCCTAGTGGTGAGAGAATGGGTCTGCGTTTGGTCAGTGTGCGCAGTAGGAAAAAATCGGGAGCCAGTGGTGCATTGTGGGAAGCCATGTTAGTACACATTTTTCACCATGCCTGGCGGTAAGAAACTCCTCACCTCGGCGAATTGGGACTCTTTTGTTCCCCAGTGACAGTTCTAACACCGATGGGAGTGTCAGTGGTGATGAGTTTCAAGGTTTTGAGGCAGTTGTGACCGAAACTAATGACCATAATACCGGTAATATTGAGGAAAACCCAGACGACCCTCAGCCCTCCACCTCCGGTGCTGTGGCATCTTGTTCACGCTCAATTGTACCAGAACTAAAGAGGAAACTGTTATTTACTCATATCCCAGACTCTGATGTGAGCAATGGTGATGATAGTGATAGTGAATATGAACTCCAAGCTCTTCAAAACAGTTCCAGTAGCGAGAGTGGTGTGGAATATTATCCAGTGAAGCGTCAGTATATACGACGGTATATGCGCTCTGGTAGCGTGCCATATGCTGTTCCAAGGGGAAGGAGTACATCTCGGAGTACATCCCGTGGGGGTACAACAGGAAGTGATAGTGAAAATGACAATGATAGTGTTACAGTGGAATGAGAAATGCGCAAGCATCTGTTAGTGTGTAGTGGTGGTGGTGGTGCCAGGCGCGAGGCACCAGCAGTGGACCCATGCTGGCACCGACGCCGCTGAGTCAGCTCAGCTACAACAAGGCAACCCTCACCCACCCACCAACCCACCAACCCCACAACCACAACCTCCACTTCCACAACCTCCACTTCCACAACCCCACAACCACAACTCCCACTTCCACAACCCCCACAACCACCTGTAAATATCCAGTACCCACCAGCAGACCGCACCTGGGATTCGTCAAGAAGCTGACAATTTTATTCCCAGTCCCCATCAGTTTGATGAAAGTCAATGTGGAATACGCCCATCTTGTCCACTTGGAACAATGCCAGTGAACTGGAATGCTTTGAATTATTCTTTGATGAACCTCTGATGGATATATTGTCCAGGGAAAGCAACAGATACTCTGAGTACACCATGGCAAACACAATACTTTCACCAACATCACGCTCTTCCAACAGGTGGAAAGAGGCAACTGTGCTGAGATGTACTTGTTCTTTGCCACAATAATGTATGCCTCATGTTTATAAGCACAGTGCCAAATCATACTGGTCGACAGACCGCCTGATTGCTGACACCAGGTTTCAGTGATATAATATCAGTGAATCGATTTGTGCTACTGCTGAGGATGCACCAGACAAAGCCACTGACAGAACGATAGGTTATATAAGATTAGAAATGTGTTTCTGTATCTGAAAGAGAAATTCAATATGCATTTTTATCCCTTCAGGAAGCTTGTTATTGACGAGTCACTGATTCTGTTCAAAGGTAGACTGTCGTTCAAGCAGTATATACCAAGCAAGAGGAAAGCGCTTTGGTATAAAGTTGTTTTGTGCTTTGTGATTGCTCCAGTGGTATTGTATTGGATATTATTGTGTACACGGAAGTTATACATTGCAAGATACCAGGAGGTTATTGGGTATCTCTGGTGATGTGGTTAGAACAATGATGGAACCATATCTTGGTAAGGGCATATATTATATACTGATAACTGGTACAGTAAGTAAAAGAGAGGTGAAGGTTTATAAACTAAAAGGGGGCAGTTAGGGTAAGATATAAACAACATTGGAGGATAGATGAGCTAAGTGAGAGTGTATGGCAATAAGTCTGAAAATGTATGGGGTAGATTTAAAAATGTAGTGTTGGGGAGTGTTCAGCAGAAGTTTGTGGTTACAGGCGAGTGGGTGCGGGAGGGAAGAGGAAGGGGTTTGGTGGAGCATGATGATGTAAAGAGAGTGGGGAGAAAAGTTAGCATATGAGAGGTTTTTGAAGTAAAGTGATGCAAGGAGGGAAAAAGTATATGGAGAGAAAAAGAGAGGTTAAAGAGTGGTGAAGCAATGTAAAAAGAGAGCAGATGAGAGAGTGGGTGAGATGTTATCAGCAAATTTTGTTGAAAATAAGAAAAAGTTTTGGAATGAGATTAATAAGTTGAGGAAGCCTAGAGAACAAATGGATTTGACAGTTAAAAAAGGAGAGGAGAGTTATTAAATGGAGAGTTAAGGGATGGGGAAAATGGAGAGAATATTTTGAGGATTTGTTAAATGTTGATGAAGACAGGGAAGCTGTGATTTCGTGTGTAGGGCAAAGGGGGAATAACATCTTGTAGGAGTGTGGAAGAGCCAGTTGTGGGTGTAGGGGGAAATTAAGGGCAGTGGGGGTAGAATGAAAGGGGTAAGGCAGCTGGGATTGATGGGATAAAGATAGAAATGTTAAAAGCAGGTGGATATAATTTTGGAGTGGTTGGTACTATTATTTAATAAATGTATGGAAGAGGGTGAGTACCTAGGGATTGGCAGAAGCGTGTATTGTTCCACTTGTATAAAGCAAAGGGACAAAAGAATGCAAAATATGGGAATAAGTCTGTTGAGTGTACCTGGTAAGTGTTGGTAGAGTTATTATTGAAAGAATTAAGGAGTAAGACAGAGCAGGATAGCAGATGAACAAGGGCTTTAAGGAAAGGTAGGGGTGTGTAACCAAGTGTTTACAGTGAAACATATAGGTGAACAGTATTTGGATAAGGGTAAAGTGTTTTTGTGGCATTTATGGATTTGGAAAAGAGGCGTATGATAGGGTAGATAGGGGGCAATGTAGATGTTGCAGGTGTATGGACATAGGAGGAAGATTACTGAAAGCAGTGAAGAGTTTTTATGAGGATAGTGAGCTCGGGTTAGAAGTGTGTAGGAGGGAAGGGGACTATTTCCCAGTAAAGTGGAACGCAGACAAGAGATGTGTGATGTCACCGTGTTGTTAATATATTTATAGATGGGTTGTCAGAGAAGTGAATGCGAGAGTCTTGGCAAGAGGTGTTGGGCTAAAAGATAAAAGCAAATACAAAGTGGAGTTGTCACAGTTGCTTTTTGCTGATGACATGTGCTGGGAGATTCTGAAGAAGCTGCAGAGGTTGGTGGATGAATTTAGTAGGATGTGTAAAGAAGAAAATTGAAAGTGAATATAGGAAAGAGTAAGGTATGAGGACTAACAAAAAAATAGGTGTGAAAGGTGGATTATCAGATTGGAGGGAGAGAGTATGGAGGAGGTGAATGTATTCAGATATTTGGGAGTGGACATGTCGGCGGATGGGTCTATGAAAGGGTGAGGTGAATCATAGAATTGATGAGGGAAAGGGTGAGTGGAGGACTTGGGTCTGTGGAGACAAAGAACCTTGTCCATGGAAGTAAGGGAATGGAGAAGTATGGGAAACCCAAAGCTCTTATATGGGTGTGAAGCATGGGTGATGAATGTCGCAACGAGGAGAAGGCTGGAGGCAGTGGAGATGTCATGTCTGAGTGTGTGTTGTTGTGAATATAATGCAGAGAGTCGGATTTTGGGAAATTAGGAGGAGGTGCGGGATTCCCAAAAACGATTGTCCAGAGAGCTGAGGAGGTTGTTGGGGGTTTTTGGACATGTAGAGAATGGAGCAAGAGACAGAGTGACTTCGAGTGTATAAATCTGTAGTGGAGGGAAGGCGGGGTAGGGTCGGCCTAGGAAAGGTTGGAGGGAGGGGTAAGGAGAAGTTTTGTGTGCGAGGGCTTGGACTTCCAGCAAGCATGTGTGAGCGTATTTGATAGGAGTGAATGGAGGCATATGGTTTTAATACTGGCGTGCTGTTGGAGTGTGAGCAAAGTAACATTTATGAAGGATTCAGGAAACCGGCAGGCGGACTTGAGTTCTGGAGATGGGAAGTACAGTGCCGGCACTCTGAAGGAGGGTGTTAATGTTTACAGTTTTATAACTGTAGTGTAAAGCACCCTTCTGGCAAGACAGTGATGGGTGAATGATGATGAAAGTTTTTCTTTTTCGGGCCACCCTGCCTTGGTGGGAATCGGCGATGTGTTAATAAAAAATAATAAACTGGTCCCAAGCCCCTCCCTCAGTGATTTTTGCGAGTGAACTTGACAGATGTGTGGGGGTACAGTGCGTGCAAATCGTAAGCATATGCCAAGGTTCATGCGGCCTCGTAGGCACAGCGTTGTCTCCCAATGACATCATGGCATTTCGGTGGCATGACAACGAGATGTCACACTGTTGTCATCTATTCACCTAAGAAATGACAACACTGGCAGGGTGGTAGAAACCGATGAACCCATTCTAAAACCTGCAGCTGTGATGGACTACACTCTCAATATCGATTAGTAGACAAATGTGACATCGGGTGGGTTTGCTGATTGTGTTCGCAAGGGATTACAAGTGGTACATAAAACTTTTTTTCACATTCTGGACATTACCATTTTCCAATGCTTATAATATCTATAAGTTGAAGACCACAAACAAACCACCATAGGTGTTTTTTTTTGTCTGTCATCAGACAATATTCAAGTCCCAAAGGGAGCAACACCTGCAATAGAAACACGCCCAACACAAGTCATCCACCTACCCCCCGTCTGAGGCGTGGTGAACACTTCTAACAAAACTCCTGCTACTGCTTGCAAGAAAAAGGCTCAGAAGAGTGTTTTTGTGCACATAAAAACCCCCACAACAACGCAAAAATTTTCGTTTTATGTGTGTGGAATGTGAAACACACTGTGCATGGAACCATGTTTCGGGAACTTCACAGGCTAGAACTTCAAACATGTCCAGTGACTTTATGTATGTATATACAGTTTCGACTTACGTTGTTATCACCTTCGTTATATTCGATACCCGTTACTTAAAACGTAAGAAATTTGAATCGACATCCGTTGATTGATTCGTCTTCGCCTTTGGCCGGACCTGTTCGCTTGGGGGCCCAGCTGGCCCCCCCGGGGAGCGTCAGTGTGCTTGTTCAGAGCGACCCCCCACCCCCCCCCGCATTCATCCCCAGTATATTGTCATTTTTCCCACTTTATTAGTGCTTCAACTGCTAAATAAGCAAATGGGTCAAGAAAGCTCAAATTCTAGCCTGTGGTAAAAAATGTGCGGGGAGTGGCTTTTATGCAGGGAGTGTAGCATTTATGAGGGAGTTTTAGCAGGCTAGGGAGTGTAGCAGACGAGTGTAGCAGGCATGGGGGTGTACAAAGATGCAGGGAGTGTAGCAGGGATGCAGGAGTGTTAACAGGATCAGGGAGTGTGGCATGCAGGGAGTGTAGCATTCATGCGGGGTGTAGCATCATGCAGGGAGTGTAGCAGGGATGCAGGAGTGTGGGATGCGGGGGAGTGTAGCAGGGATGCAGGGAGTGTAGCAAGGATGCAGGGAGTGTAGCAAGGATGCGGGGGTGTAGTAGGCATGAAAAGTGTAGCAAGGATGCGGGGAGTGTAGTAGGCATGCAGGGAGTGAAAGGGATGCGGGGGTGTAGCAGGGATGCAGGGGTGCAAGGATGCAGGGGTGTAGCAAGGATGCAGGAGTGTGGAAAGGATGCAGGGAGTGTAGTAGGCATGCAGGGAGTGTAGCATTCATGCAGGGAGTGGAGGATCAGGAGTGTAGCAGGGATGCAGGGAGTGTAGCAGGGATGCAGGGAGTGTAGCAGGGATCGGGGAGTGTAAGGATGCAGGGAGGGGCAAGGATGCAGGGAGTGTGTGGCTGCAGGGAGTGTAGCATTCATGCAGGGAGTGTAGCATTCATGCAGGGAGTGTAGAAAGGGATGCAGGGATTGAGTGCGAGGTGCAGGATGCGGGAGTGTAGCAGGATGCGGGGGAGTGTAGCAGGATGCAGGGAGTGTAGCAAGGATCAGGGAGTGTAGTAGGCATGCAGGGAGTGTAGCATTCATGCAGGGAGTGTAGCATTCATGCAGGGAGTGAAACAGGGATGCGGGAGTGTGAGGATGCAGGGGTGTGGGGATGCAGGGAGTGTAGCAAGGATGCGGGAGTGTAGCAAGGATGCAGGGAGGTAGGAGCAGGGAGTTGCATTCATGCAGGAGTGTACTTCATGCAGGGAAAGTGTACATTCATGCGGGGAGTGTAGCATTCATGCGGGGGTGTAGCATTCATGCAGGGGTGTAGCATTCATGCAGGAGTGTAGCATTCAAAAAAAAAGGCCAGTAACCCCAGAAAAAACTTGGTACCTGCAGTGTTAATGGAAGGGATTCCCCTTCAAACACTACATCTACTCCACCTTCCCCCCTCCTCCGTCCCCCACACATCAACAACTCTTCAATAAATGAAAGTACTATTGTTCAATATTTACATTTTATTTAGGTATTCTTTATTAATTATTTATTATTTAATGTCAAAAGTTCAAAAAAATATTTTATTTAACTACTTTGAAGTTTTGGGGCATTAAATTTTTTTCCATTATTTCTTAGGGGGAAAATTGATTCGTGTTACTTTTTTTTCCAATCCCTCTTGGGTTGCGTAAGTCGAGGTACCACTGTATATGATTGAACAATATAAATA
>WNWK01041142.1:0-16600 GCA_009830355.1 Cherax destructor | reverse complement strand
AGTTAAGCTGATATGTTTAATTCTTTTAATGATTTGGAACATAAAATGTATATGTAATAATAAATAATGTATGTGTAAGAATAATAATAATAAATGATCTTGAATTGTAATATTAATTTAATGAAAGTTTTGTAAATGTAAATCAATTGACTAACTGTGTTGTAAATGTAATTTTCTGTTATTGTTGTTCATCTGATTCGTATTATTAAAGAACACCTTACTGATATCTGCCCATCATCGTTCTAAGTAGAATTCAAAGAAAATGAACTTAGAAAATTCTTTAGCTCAGAAGAATACATTAGCTGCTGTAATGAATTTAGCAATGGAGATCCTCGTGCAAATCTCTTGTATTCATGAGTGATCTGGTTTTTAGTCTTACTGTATCTGAGAAATAAATATCGATCACTCCTTGGAATCACACCTTCGTATTGCAACATTAAGTATCACTTCTCAGATTCAGCATCTCTGATTGAATATGCAGGTTCATCTGTCTCACTAATGAGACAAAATGGATTTCTGAATTAATTTGCCCAAATTTCCATGTTTGTTGTGGTTATTTTACGCTCATTAGTGTATAACGCATTTATATCGTATTCAACATCATCAGCGATTTTTTTTAAACTAGAAAAAATACAGTATATGTATTTTCATTTGAGTCAGAAAGTGAAACCTAAACATACAATCTATCTATGTGAATGAATGGTTCAGAGAACCGACGAGTTGGTAAATTAGAAACATATGCAACACTTGTGTATCTTTATTGAGGAAACGTTTCGCCACACAGTGGCTTCATCAGTCCATACAAAGGAGAATCGTGAAGAACAGGAGGAGTGTGAGGTTGTCAGGCCCTCAATCTTGAGTAGATGTTGTCAGTCCATCAATCTTGAATAGAATAACAGCATATGAGCAGAGGGAGCTATATACTGTAGACAGGAGAGGTGCAGCAGTTGTAGGAGGTGTCACATTTGTTCAATGTGGAAGTAGGTCGTGCCTATTCCTTGGGCACGACCTACTTCCACATTGAACAAATGTGACACCTCCTACAACTGCTGCACCTCTCCTGTCTACAGTATATAGCTCCCTCTGCTCATATGCTGTTATTCTATTCAAGATTGATGGACTGACAACATCTACTCAGATTGAGGGCCTGACAACCTCACACTCCTCCTGTTCTTCACGATTCTCCTTATGGACTGATGAAGCCACTGTGTGGCGAAACGTTTCCTCAATAAAGATACACAAGTGTTGCATATGTGTCTAATTTACATACAATCTATCTACTTGATAAATGGTTGAGTGAGGTTTGGTGTGAGTAAAACCTGCCCAGCCTGGGCCTGTGAGACTCTGCAGTGCCCCATCTAGGGTGTGCCTTACTTGATGGTATATCACTGGACAGCAAAAAATATGAGATAAATTTGGGTGTTCTTATGTAATATGAGCAGCATGCTGATTCCAAATTTGAAGTGGAAATTGACCTAAAAGTTAGTTACTGGAAAATATATAATTTTAAGAAGTGTCATTTTATAAATCGTGTTCCATTAACAATTTACATACAGCACAGGTAATATAATAAGTCGTTAAAAAGTTATTCCCTCCTACAGGTAACCGAAAGGAGAACATATTCAAGCATTTGGCTTTTCGCTTATGACTAACAAGTTGCTCTCTTGTAAACGCTATCCTAGTAGGTCTTCCTTCTGCTTTGTTAGGTCAAGATCTCTGACAAGGTCATTTAACTCTTGTAGAGGGATGTTGCAAAGTCTCGGATTCTGGTGGTTCATAAAAATCAGTATTATCAGTTTCTTAAATATTGTCAATTTCATTGTCATAAGCAACAGATGGAACAGATATAGTAGGAGTGTCCTCACTATTTGACAGGTTTTAATGCTCTTTTTCATCGAGAAACTAAAAACGAAGAAGTAACAGCCATTGAGGTGATTCTTCAGTGTTCCCCACACCACGGGGCTGCACATAACATTGATGAACGTTTCCCATTCAACTACTGTGTCAGTCCAGAGGTACACACAGTACAGCAGAGGTACATACAGTACAGCAGAGGTACACACAGTACAGCAGAGGTACACACAGTACAGCAGAGGTACACACAGTACAGCAGAGGTACACACAGTACAACACAGGTACACACAGTACAGCAGAGGTACACACAGTACAGCAGAGGTACACACAGTACAGCAGAGGTACAAACAGTACAGCAGAAGTGTGGAGGCCATGTTTTACCATGATCAACCATCTTTCACTCGAAGTATTCCTTGTACGCAATCTTGACACCATCTGTTGTTTTATGGTTGATCAAGTGATGCATACTCACCACATACATAGAAAAAGCTTTCAGTATTGGTTAGGTATCCTCGTCTCTTCATGCTAATTTGAAAATGAGATTTCGTAAAATAGAGCAAAATATATCGAATGTAAATTTCGATATGTGAAATGCAATATAAGTAAAATAAACACCAATGTACACAATGAATAGTAACCTTTTGTAACTGTGAACAATGGGACAACCAGAGCACAGCTGATGCTCTCCGACTCTCCTGACACGCAGACGTGATGTGTAGGGTCAATGTTTATGTGGGAACACAACAGCAAGACTTTCCTCAGAGGTTTATTGAAGTTTACACATGTAACATAGAACAACATGTGATACCAGTATCTTATTTATAAGCGTCTGTAGACCGAAAGTAATCGTGTTTTGGTGTGTAGTAGGGATGTGCAGAAGAGTTGGTATCGACATCGTCGGACATCGGCCATTTTTATGGTATTGCTATCGGTTAAAAAGCAGCTAATACTTTCTGAAAACACACACACACACACACACACACACATACACATACACACACATACACACACACACACACATAAACACACACACACACACACACACGAGTGGTGTACCGCAGGGGTCAGTCCTAGGACCAGTGTTATTCCTGGTATATGTAAATGACATGACGGACGGGATAGACTCAGAAGTGTCTCTATTCGCGGATGATGTGAAAATAATGAGGAGAATCACATCGGAAGAGGACCAGGCAGGGCTGCAAACAGACCTGGACAAGCTCGACATCTGGTCTAGCAGTTGGCTTCTAGAATTCAATCCCTCCAAATGCAAAGTCATGAGGATCGGAGAAGGGCAAAGAAGACCGCTGACAGAGTACAAGCTAGGCGGACAAAGGCTACAAACCTCGGCAAAGGAGAAAGACCTTGGAGTGAGTATAACGCCTAGCACGTCTCCGGAGGCACACATCAACCAGATAACTGCGGCAGCATATGGGCGTCTGGCAAACCTTAGATTAGCGTTCCGTTACCTTAACAAGGAATCGTTCAAGACACTGTATACCGTGTACGTCAGGCCCATACTAGAATATGCAGCACCAGTCTGGAACCCACACCTGGTCAAGCACGTAAGGAAACTAGAGAAAGTGCAAGGTTTGCGACAAGGTTAGTTCCACAACTCAGGGGTCTGTCTTATGAAGAAAGGTTGAGGGAAATAGGACTAACAACACTGGAGGAAAGAAGGGTCAGAGGAGACATGATAACGACATACAAAATACTGTGGGGAATTGACAAGGTAGATAGTGACAGGTTGTTTCAGAGAGGGAACACAGAAACAAGGGGACACAACTGGAAGCTGAAGACTCAGATGAGTCAAAGGGATGTCAGGAAACATTTCTTCAGCCACAGAGTAGTCAGGAAGTGGAATGGACTAGAGAAAGATATAGTGGAGGAAGGAACCATACATAGTTTTAAGACAAGGTATGATAAAGCTCATGGAGCAGGGAGAGCAGAGACCCAGTAGCAGACAGCGAAGAGGCGGGGCCAGGAGCTGAGTCTCGACCCCTGCAACCACAATTAGGTGAGTACACACACACACACACACACACACACACACACACACACATACACACACATACACACACACATACACACACACACATACACAGACACACACATACACACACACCGTGGGTTCTTCGGGAAGGAGCTGAGGTACTGAGTGTGCCACTTACCACAATATTCAACACATCCCTTGAAACTGGGCAGCTACCTGAGGTATGGAAGAAGGCCAACGTAGTCCCCATTTTTAAAAAAGGAGACAGAAAAGAGGCACTAAACTATAGACCGGTGTCACTTACATGTATAGTGTGCAAAGTCCTGGAGAAAATCATCAGGAAAAGAATGGTGGAACACCTTGAGCGGAACAGGATAATAAACACCAGACAGCATGGATTCCGGGAAGGCAAATCCTGTGTAACAAACCTCCTAGAGTTCTATGATAAAGTAACAGAAGTAAGGCAGGAGAGAGAAGGGTGGGTTGATTGCATTTTCCTGGACTGCAGGTAGGCCTTCGACACAGTTCCTCACATGAGATTAGTAAAGAAGTTGGAAGAACAAGCGTGTATAACAGGAAGGGCACTGGAATGGATCAGGGAATACCTCAAAGGGAGGCAACAACGGGTCATGGTGCGTGGTGAGGTATCACAGTGGGCGCCTGTGACGAGCGGTGTACCGCAGGGGTCAGTCCTAGGACCAGTGTTATTCTTGGTATATGTAAACGACATGACGGATGGGATAGACTCAGAAGTGTCTCTGTTCGCAGATGATGTGAAATTAATGAGGAGAATCACATCGGAAGAGGACCAAGCAGGACTTCAAACAGACCTGGACAAGCTTGACATCTGATCTAGCAACTGGCTTCTTGAATTTAATCCCACCAAATGCAAAGTCATGAAGATCGGAGAAGGACAAAGAAGACCGCTGACAGAGTACAGGCTAGGTGGACAAGGGCTACAAACCTCGGCAAAGGAGAAAGACCTTGGGGTGAGTATAACGCCAAGTACGTCTCCGGAGGCACACATCAACCAGATAACTGCGGCAGCATATGGGCGTCTGGCAAACCTTAGATTAGCGTTCCGTTACCTTAACAAGGAATCGTTCAAGACACTGTACACCGTGTACGTCAGGCCCATACTAGAATATGCAGCACCAGTCTGGAACCCACACCTGGTCAAGCACGTAAAGAAACTAGAGAAAGTGCAAAGGTTTGCGACAAGGCTAGTTCCACAACTCAGGGGTCTGTCCTATGAAGAAAGGTTGAGGGAAATAGGACTAACAACACTGGAGGAAAGAAGGGTCAGAGGAGACATGATAACGACATACAAAATACTGCGGGGAATCGACAAGGTAGACAGGGACAGGATGTTCCAGAGAGGGAACACAGAAACAAGGGGACACAACTGGAAGCTGAAGACTCAGATGAGTCAAAGGGATGTTAGGAAGCATTTCTTCAGCCACAGAGTAGTCAGGAAGTGGAATAGTCTAGAGAAAGATATAGTGGAGGCAGGAACCATACATAGTTTTAAGACGAGGTATGATAAAGCTCATGGAGCAGGGAGAGCAGAGACCCAGTAGCGGACAGCGAAGAGGCGGGGCCAGGAGCTGAGTCTCGGCCCCTGCAACCACAATTAGGTGAGTACACACACACATACACACACACACACACACACATACATACACACATACACACACACACACACATACACACACAAAACCACACACACACACACATACACACACACACACATACACACACATACACACACACACACACACACATACACACACACACATACACATACACACACACACACACACTATCATGAGTGTCTTTGACAACTAATAACTAACACAACAGGCCAAGTAATGAGTAATAACATTATCATCCCAAAGAACTTATTTAATATTTTACCTTCCTGTGTTATTTAATACCATTGTGTAATAACCATTTCTTTATATATTGAAATAGAAATCATAATTTTAAATATATATATATATATATATATATTCATGTGTCGATGCATGGGATGATAAGCTGTAGCCTTCCTGTAAGCTGCTGCCTGAATAATCAAAACTGGATGCAAGGTTTTACCAGTGGTACAGTGTAGCACCGTACCTTGTCATGAGTTCGTAGTTTCAGCTCCGTCGGCCAGAGATCAGTTGATATTTCGCCTGTTTCGAATCTACATATATATATATATAATATATATATATATATATATATATATATATATATATATATATATATAAATATATACATATGACTGAGCTTGAAAATGAATTTGGCAGGAGGGAAAGATTAAAATTATGTTCTTAGAAATTTATTGCAAGAACTCAATGTTTCGGTGATAAACCATCACCATCTTCAGGAATTATATTTTGGAACTTGGCGTAATATTGTACAAACATATTACATGGTAATAAGTTAGGTTAGTCATTGATTACCCATCCTTAGTGAAGCAAGGGCGAAAGCTCCAAAGGTCTGCAACTTGACTAGTCTCAGAACTGAGTGGAATGCCACTATGAGAAAAAAAGTTAAATGAATTGAACCTTAGGGAAAAACTAAGGGGAAAAACATAATTTACGACATACAAAATCTTAACATGAATTGATAGGACAGGTAAGGAAAGACTTTAAAATAAGAGGTCCAGAATCAAGGGTACACAAGATGACACAGATGACACAGATGAGCCACAGGGAAGCAAAAGAGTATTTTTCTTTTAGCTTGAGGGTTGTTGAAAAGTGGGATAACTAGGACGAAGCAGTGATGAAAGCAGTCTCGATACACAGCTTTAAAAGAAGATATGATAAGGCCCAAGAGACCATAAATCAGTGGTGCCGATCAACGTATTCGAGACCCTCGTTAGAATGAGTGCAACTAGATCTGTACTCAGCTGCACTCACAGCTACATTACCATCAACACTAACAGCCACACTAACTTCTCCACACGCTGTGGAGAAGTTAGTACTACCTGCTACTCTCACAGCTGCACAACTACAGCAGTGTTGGCACATTTAGCTCACTGTTTTCACGTTTATATGACTGCTGCAGTAATTCTGTGAGAGCACCACGTACGTGTGTAAACCTCTGTGTGAGCACCACGTACCCGTGTAAACCTCTGTGTGAGCACCACGTACCCCTGTAAACCTCTGTGTGAGCACCACGTACCCGTGTAAACCTCTGTGTGAGCACCACGTACCCGTGTAAACCTCTGTGTGAGCACCACGTACCCGTGTAAACCTCTGTGTGAGCACCACGTACCCCTGTAAACCTCTGTGTGAGCACCACGTACCCGTGTAAACCTCTGTGTGAGCACCACGTACCCGTGTAAACCTCTGTGTGAGCACCACGTACCCGTGTAAACCTCTGTGTGAGCACCACGTACCCCTGTAACCCTCTGTGTGAGCACCACGTACCCGTGTAAACCTCTGTGTGAGCACCACGTACCCGTGTAAACCTCTGTGTGAGCACCACGTACCCGTGTAAACCTCTGTGTGAGCACCACGTACCCGTGTAAACCTCTGTGTGCGCCTAAACCCGCATTCAAAATGATGTTTTCCAGGGAATTTTGAATATCAGATTGCGTGAATATTTTCACTGAGGTGATGATGGTCACAAGAGTGAACTCTGTTTTATGTCTGTGTACCTGTCTGTACTGCAACCACAGGCGTCTCGTTCCTCAGTGGTAGAGCTCTCAGCTCTCAATAGAGAGGACCTGGAAAAGATCTTCGAGATAGGACATATGGGTGACTCTCCCCGTTCACCCGCTGACCCTGTTCACTTAGCAGTAAATTGGTAGCTGTGTGCTGGTTGGCTGTTGAGGGTGACACCCCAGGGATGAGGACAAATGGACCTCCTCGGCTCTCTGGCGTTTTTTTTCTGGACTAATTGACGCCAATTAATGTCTTCGTCTTTTCTTCATCTACGCACATTCCTACATTAACTGTTCTTCAATCCCATTTTTCTTCCCCCTTTTCGTTTATTTTTTTTTAATCAGAAATGAAAACAAATGGTTTTCTCCGTCTTTACATCCACTAACATGTTTTGGAAAAAGTTAGCACTTTCTGGGCTAATTCGTCGTATCTTCTCTTTCAGTTTGACTCGTCCACTCATGGTCCGTGTCTTGCCACGTCCACTCATGGTCCGTGTCTTGCCACGTCCACTCATGGTCCGTGTCTTGCCACGTCCACTCATGGTCCGTGACTTGCCACGTCCACTCATGGTCCGTGTCTTGCCACGTCCACTCATGGTCCGTGTCTTGCCACGTCCACTCATGGTCCGTGTCTTGCCACGTCCACTCATGGTCCGTGTCCTGCCACGTCCACTCATGGTCCGTGTCTTGCCACGTCCACTCATGGTCCGTGTCTTGCCACGTCCACCACCTCCTCCCTCATTAAGTTATGAAGCTATTAGTGTCTCCTTTCTCTTGTCCTTTGTCCTGCGTTGTCCAACCTTCCTCCTGCCCTCAGTTATTACCGTCTCCTTCTTCCACCCTTCATTCTCTTCCTCCTCCTTACTACTACCACTACTATTGCTTCTAAAACTTCTGCTGCCAATACTACTATTACTATTTCTATTATTGCTACTACTATTGCGTTCATGTCAGCTCCTGAACCTCTTCCGCCGATCATGTCAGCTCCTGATGCTCTAATGCCGCTCATGTCAGCTCCTGAACATCTTCTGCAGATCATGTCAGTTCCTGATGCTCTAATGCCGATCATGTCAGCTCCTGATGCTCTAATGCCGCTCATGTCAGCTCCTGAACCTCTACTGCCTCTCAAGTCAGCTTCTGAACCTCTACTGTCGCTCATGTCAGCTTCTGTTCCTCTACTGCCGCTCATGTAAGCTTCTGAACCTCTACTGCCGCTCATGTCAGCTCCTGAACCTCTACTGCCGCTCATGTCAGCTCCTGAACCTCTATTGCTTATTAACAAAACTTTAATAATTCATTCATGAAGCAAAACTCCTCTTCTCTCTACTTTTAAATTCTCAAGTTAAATATTATAATTTATTCCATTACAAAGTTTTACCCTTGATTTTTTCCCTCACCTTAAAAATTATGAGGTGAAGGAAATGCAAAGTTTAATGATATACTTTTTTTCGGGATTACTAAAAAATAAGTGAAAATTATGTGTTAAACCAGAGGGGTTTCGTACTTGGTTTGTCTTTAACGCTTTCGTTTGGTGCGGTTACGTATATGATAGAGCAAACAGTGAGGCAATATGGTGGCAGATGTTATGTGTGTCAGGTTACTGAAAGGTTACTAAAAGCTTTAAGGTGTTTTCTTACAGAGGGTGAAGCTTAGATCAGGTTATTTTGGAGAGAAGGGGACTATTTTGCAGTACATGTAGGGCTATAAGATTGGGATGGGTGATATTACAACCTCAGGTTCTAATGCCTGTTATCCTGAGTGTAAAAGGGAGCTTGGAGCAAAGAAACACAATAGAAAATGCTTTGAATTGTATTTCCTTCACCAAGCAATTATGAATTTTTGTATTTTCCTTCACCAAGTATATTTATAAGGCTTTATACAACTTATGTACACTATATACAAATAGAGTAGTATTAGTGCACGCCACGGTAGTCAAGGCAAAAGAACAGCCAAGAGACAGAGACGACCGTACGACAAACAGCGCAGGGTGGGAATGACAATGGCAAACATGTGAGTGGAATCCACGTCACCTTTACCGAATAAGGGAACGTACTCTTTGCATGCAACACCCCCACCCCAAGAGGGCTCAGGACTAGGCTTCCACCTCAAATGGGTAGAGTGCCGACATGGCACATTACAATAATGGGACCGCCTTTCCCCTCAACCATCCCACTCATTAGATAAAGCTAAACTTTTCTCGAAACGTAAAGTCCGGCTTTAAACTTAAGAGTGAGACAGCAGACGATAGGGCTAACGTAGGTCCAAGGTGCCTGCGGTCGGTAGCAGAATATCCCCTCACTAAAAAAAAACCCCACTAGGGGGAAAAAAAGAGCTGGCTCTACCCAAAGTCCCTAACACATCCTAACCTAATAAATTCGAGATAACACATCAGCCAGCGTATTGTCTTTGCCAGGAATGTGTTTAATACAAAATGAATAAGGTTGCAGTCTGAGGCTCCATCTTATAAGTCTTGTGTTGTGATTTTTCATGGATTGGAGGTACACCAGAGGGTTGTGGTCGCTGTAGATGGTGACCCCCTGTGAGGACTGGCCTAGGTAGATGTCAAAGTGCTCTAATGCCAATATCAGAGCCAGGGCCTCCTTCTCTATAGTGGAGTAGGCCCTCTGGTATGGTTGGTATTTGGCCGAATGGTAGGCCACAGGCTGCAACCCATCGTCCCCAGATTGCAGAAGCACTGCCACCACCCCAGACTCACAAGCGTCTATCTGTAATGAGAAAGGTTTTGAAAAGTCTGGAGACAAAAGAATGGGTGCAGTACAAAGTAATCTCTTTGCTTTTGTAAAAGAATTTTGACATTCTGGGGTCCAATTAAAGGGAACTTTGTGACTGGTAAGTGAGGTTAGAGGGGCAACAATATCTGCAAATTTTTTACAGAATCTTCTATAAAATCCTACCATCCCTAGAAAACGTTGCAGGGATTTTCTGTCAGGGGGTACTGGATAATTTTTAAAGGCAAGAATTTTTGCAAGTTTAGGGGCCACTTTGCCACTACCTACTTCATGGCCCAAAAAATTAATAGTAGATTGGCCAAAGGATGACTTTGATGCACACACAACCCGCACATAGAAGAGAGGAGCTTACGACGACGTTTCGGTCCGACTTGGTGTTAGTGTGACTTTGTAAATGGTCCAAGTCGGACCGAAACGTCGTCGTAAGCTCCTCTCTTCTATGTGCGGGTTGTGTGTGTATTGTTCCAGTCACTGAATTGTGCCTTTTTTGTTATTTATGACTTTGATAATTTAACAGTTAAGTGAAAACTCTGGAAGGTCTCAAATTGAGCCTTAAGCCTAAACATATGTTGGTCCCAAGTGTCGGACACAACAACTATATCATCTAGGTAAGCGGCCGTGCCTTCAAGTCCTTTAATAGCCTGATGGATCAGTCTCTGGAATGATGCAGGTGAGTTTTTCATTCCGAAGGGGGTCACTGTACGTATATTGATAATGACCTCCTGGAATTCCGAAGGCAGAGATTTCTTTCGCCTTATCTGTTAAAGGTACTTGATAGTAACCTTTAAGGAGGTCCAATTTGGATACAAAAGTAGCCTTACCCACAAAGTCGATTACGTCATCCAGACGTGGCAGAGGATAAGCATCTGCAATTGTGACCTCATTCACCTTACGGTAATATGTACACATTCGAAACCCTCCATCAGCTTTGTTAACAAGGATGCACGGTGAAGCCCATGGACTAGATGACTCCTCCACTAACCCATGCTCTAACATAAATTCTACCTCCTGCTGAAGTAGCCTCTGTTTTTCAGGATTAGCTCTGTAGGGGAGAGTTTAATAGGTTTAGAGTTTCTAACATCTACGTCATGATATCCTAGTGTACATTTTTTCGGCACATCCGAAAAAATATCGGGATAAGACTGTAAGAGCGCAGTTAAACTAGTTACTTGATTCTTAGTCAACCCCAACATTAAAGGGCTAGGGTCCTTGAGGAGGACCGAATTGGGAAGTTTTACATTGATCTCAGAGTGCAAAGAGTCAGGATTATCAGAGGCAGAGGACAGAGTCATTACTGGGACTCTATCTGGTGTATTAAAGGCTTTAATTTGATTAATGTTGTAGTTTTAATTTTTGAGGTCTTGTCAAGGGGAGATACCACATAATTTACATCAGATAATTTACTTACAATTTGCATGGGTCCCGTAAATCTAGCTTTCAAGGTGTGGCCAGGTATAGGCTCCTGTACCAACACCTTATCTCCTGGATGGAAGGAGCAAAACTTTGAATTTCTGTCATACCTCTGTTTCATCGTATTCTGAGCTGCATTTAAGTTAGCCTGAGCCAACTGACGTGCCACCTGCAACCCTGAAGAAGGGTTGTAAAGGGGTTTGGAGGCGTCTTCTCCCATCCATCCTTCCTTGAGCACTCGTAGAGGACCTCGTACATTGTGCCCAAAAATCAGCTCAAATGGACTATACCCTGTAGACTCTTGGACAGTTTCTCTCATTACAAATAGCAACAGAGGAAGTGATTCATCCCAGTCTGTAGGAAAATGCATGCAAAAAGTTCTCATCATTGTTTTTAACGTCTGATGGAATCTTTCCAAGGTGCCTTGGGACTGAGGATGATAGGCAGTGGATAGGTTATGAACTATTCCCAGCCTAGTTAATGCTTCCCTAAATGCTTTGGCAGTGAAGTTAGTACCTTGATCACTTTGAATAGATTTAGGAATTCCAAAACAAGAGATAAACTTAGTTAAGGCTTTAAGAATTACTTTGGTGTTTATACTACGCATAGGAACTGCCTCTAGATATCTAGTTATTCTATCCATGATTGTGAATAAATATTGATTTCCAGACTTAGCCTTAGGTAGTGGACCTACACAATCTATAATTAAATATAATTAATTCTGAAAAAGGTTCTCCATTAGCGGGAATGGGATGAGAGGTGCAGGTTTAATAGGGTGTCCAGGTTTCCCTACCTGCTGACATTCTAGACAACAATGGATATGATTCTTCACATCTTGCCTTAACTTTGGCCAAAATAATTCTTTTAATATTCTATTACATAGTTTTGTAATTCCCAAATGGCCTCTAAAGAAGAGTTATGGGCTATATTTAATATCTGAGATCTAAATGTTTTGGGAACTACTAATCTATCTGTCTGCTGTCTTCCCTCTACCTCCTTACCAGTTTCAGGGCAGACTAAGTAACCTTTTTTGATATTTGACTGGGTGAACTGAAGTGGATTTACCCATGGCTGCCTTAAAAGCGTAGTTTAGTGAGGAGTCTTTTCGTTGTTCCTCCCGAAAGGACAGTCCCCCAGGCATGGAAACAGAGATATCTGGCAATCCTGCAACTCTGGAATAGGAAGGCTTGATCTGGGGCTGTTCACTAAATTTACGAGGCCCTGGCCAGTTTTCCTCGTAAAACAAATTGGCTAGTCCGAGATTAGAGTCGTCCAAGGACGAGTTAACATTCTCATCAGACATCCCTTTAGATTTTGCCCGAGTTATGGCCAACATCGGGGAAGAATTAATAATTATTGGTTCAGTACATTTAGCAGACTCAATGTTATTACCCAGTAATAACATCGCATCTTTCATGGGGAATCCATTCGATACCCCCAAAATCAAACTATCAAGAGAAGTGAATGCTCGGGTGTTGGCAAGAGGTGTGGGGTTAAAAGATAAAGAATCTAACACAAAGTGGGAGTTGTCAATTCCCTTTTTCTGATGACACTGTGCTTTTGGGGGGCCCTGAAGAGAAGTTGCAGAGGTTGGTGGATAAAAGGGAGGGTATGTAAAAGAAGGAAATTAAAAGTGAATATAGGAAAAAAAGTAAGGTGATGAGGATAAAATTAGATAATGGAAGATTGGATATCAGATTGGAGGGAGAGAGTAGGGAGGAGGTGAATGTGTTCAGATATTTGGGAGTGGATGTGTCAGCAGATGGGTATATGACGGATGAGGTGAATCATAGAATTAAAAGGGAAAAAAGGTGAGTGGTGCACTGGAGGAGCGGGACAGAGAACTTTATCCATGAAAACAAAGAGGGGAATGTATGAGAGATATTTATACCAACACTTTTTGTATGGGTGTGAGACAGGGTTGTGAATGTTTGGTAACAAGGAAAAGGCTGGGGAGTGGAGATGCCGTGCCCAAGGGCAATGTGGTGTGAATATGATGCAGAGAATCCGTAGTTTGGAAAATTGGGGAGGTGGGATTCCCAAAAAACTATTATGCAGAGAGGGGGAGGAGGGGGTTGTTGAGATGGTTTGGACAATAGAAAAGATGAAGCAAAATAAAAATGACTTCGAGAGTGTATAAATCTGTAGTGGAGGGAAGGTGGGGTAAGGGTTGGCCTAGAAAAGGTTGGAGGGAGCTGGTAAAGGGGGTTTTTGTGTGCGAGAGCTTGACTTCCAGCAAGCGTGCGTGAGCGTTTAGATAGGAGCAAATGGAGAAAAAATGGTTTTTGGGATTTGACGTGCTTTTGGGAGTGTGGGGGCAAGGTAACATTTATGAAGGGTTTCAGGGAAACCGGCAGGCTGGACTTGATTCCTGGAGATGGGAAGTTTTTGCCCAGAACTCGAAGGAGGGGGTGTTAATGTTGCAGTTTTGTAGCTGTAGTGTGGACCCTGGCAATATTATTATTTTTTTAATCAAATATAAGCGCTAAACCACGGGGGGTTATACAGTGCTGAAAGGTTATTGCAGGATGCAGGGAGAATGGGGTTGTAAGAGGAAGATGGATGTTTGGGGTAGGGTATGGAGGGCAGCAGGACAATGGATAGTGCAGGGATAGAGGGTGCACGCCTCTGGCAAAGACAGTGATGGAGTGAATGATGATGAAAGTTTTTTTTCAGGCCCCCCCCTGTCTTGGTGGGAAACGGCCGATGTGTTAATAAAAAAAAAATATATTTTATGTAAAAGTGACAGAAAATATTGCTCCTCCAAAAGCTTCTAACAGAACTGAGGACTGCAAAGAGGTTTGTTCAGAAAGGAAGTACTCCCTCTTATAAGTCTCCAGTATCCCTAAAGGTTCTAACTTTCATTTTCTAAATGTTCCTGAAGGGATATATGACAAGTGCTATAGTAGGGGGCCATCCCCTTCACTTCTTTCTGAGTCATATTGCTAGGGACATTATTTTCCTAAGGGTTTGGGGGGGGTTTATAAGGGCAATTGGGCCTAATGTGGCCGGGGTTTATTACATAGGTAACATACAGTTTCAGCTTTGACTTTGGCTCCGTTAATTTTGTGGCTTACCCCTGGATACTGCCGCCTCGAATCACCATGTTGAGTAGTTTGAGGTCGCTCACCAGGTTGACCATGAGTAAAGGGAACGATGCTCACCAGGTGACTTAGTTGGCTGCCGAAGAGATTCACCTTCATCTTGACATTTCGCTCTCCACTCAGGAACTTTTCTTTGACAATTTGCTCATACCAGGCTGTTGAGGAAAGAGATAAGACCGCCGCAAGGAGCGGTTAGTTTAAAAAATTCGCCGCCTGGCCTCGAGCTGAGTGGTTCTCTTTTTTGCTGACACCTGGCGACCGGCGAAATTTTGATTTTCAACAAAGGCATCTGGGGGAAGGGGGGAGGATCAACACGGTGTGTGTTGAGGCTTCCCCAAAGGGCAGGTACCGGGGAACATGACTGTTTTGTTTTCCCTTTCCCTTCTACGGGGGCATATGGCATTCAGCTGGGGGAAATTTTGGGGAAAATCGCGAAGGGCGCCGCATCTTCACGTTTTCAAGGTGGCGGGACGGCGCGTCGTGGGGTGGCTTTCAAGATAAAGAATGATCAACACTGGTTGGGGGGTATGTTGAGGGATTTCCCGAAATTTTCCTTTATTCTTTTTCAATGCCCATTTGAAATGAGATTTGGGTATTTTGGGGTTCCAGCAATTTGGAGTGGTCCATACGGCTGTGATGGGCAAATGACTGACGGAATTTAGCAGGGTTCAGGAATTGCTTTCCTTAAAACTCTCCCAAGGCCAACCCTTTGTTGTTTACTTGAAATTTTGAACTCAAGCTACGTCCAACCCCCCAGCAAAAAACCTGTAGACTATGGGGGCAATACATGTGGCAGCTGCGTGGGGGGAGGAAGGACCACCGTCGGAAGAATGAATGGGGGGAAACAGAGGCGACAAGGCAGAGAGTGGGGCCAACCCCCAAGGGGGACAGAGAAAAGGGGAGGATGAGGTGGACGGCCGGGTACCCTTGGCTGCCTGAGGGCTCGGGTGCAGACAAGCCAGAGGGGGGTTGACCCGTGGATGAGGGGGTTTTTGGGGGGCTTTCCCCCTGAGCAAGAGCCCTAGAGATTTCCCTTGGGGCGCCCGGGGAGGGGCCCCTTTTGAGCCCGGGGGGGTTATTTGGGGCCTGTGGAGCGCCCGGGAGGGGGGAACCAAAGTGGGGATTCTAACCTGGTGGGCAGGATGTGGTCGTAGTCCACAGGCAGGATGAACAGTTGGAAAAAATGCCCAGGAACATGTTGATTCAGTAAAAGGCCGTGGGTGGGGGCTGATGAGGAAGTGATCACGCCTGCTCAGCGTGTTTGACGGCCATGAGTAGATTTGGGTCGCAGGGAACAGGGTGGGGGCAAAGAGATGGCCCCAAAAGGGGACGAAGGAGAAGGGGGGAAGGAGGCCAAAAATCCAGAGGTTTCGAGGAAAACCCCCATGTTGTCTTCAAATCTCACCATAAATGTTAAGGGGGAAGCGAGCCTTTTTTTGAAATTTGGAAAGGAAAATTGAAAAAAATTTTTTTAAAAAATGTTTTCTTACAAAAAAAAAAAATGAAATTCTGGCAAATGTTGATGCAAGGGCTTTTTCTATCATATTTCTAAGATGTTTATTCTAAAAGTATTTTTTTTTTTTTGCTTGTAGCAAAAGGCTGGTTGGCAATTTTTCAGTTCCCCCCTAATTGTGATTTTTTTTTTTCACTTGAAATATACTACATGGCAACTTTGGGAGGGGGAGCCTGGTAGACCCAGTAGCCTTCTGGCTTCCTATAGAGATAGAAGATTACGGGCTCAAGTATGGCGCACCATTTCCTAGATTTTTACACAAGCATAATTATCAATATCTCAGAATAAGTTATTGACATTATAAATTTCTCTCACGCAAGA